>VZSF01005789.1:399269-423343 GCA_013398295.1 Chionis minor | reverse complement strand
TCCGTGAGGCGCCGCAGCCCGGCGGTGCCGGGTGGTGACCGGGGAGGGATTCCTGACAGCGGTGACGGCGTGGCCGACCGGGAAATGTCAGGGATCCAACTGCAACCAGAAGTGTGATTTTTTTTTTATTTATTTATTTTTAATAAATAGTGTATTTTTATATCTCCGTGTGTCTCCCAGGCAGGCTGGGGGGCGTTGCTGGGGTCGTGGCTGCAGTGAGACTCCCCAGGGATGCCTTGAGGGCCTCGCAGGGCTCAGCAAGCCTTTTCCTCGTTTTCAGGGCCAGGATGAGTCTGTTCGGGTCAACGTCGGGGTTTGGTACTGGAGGTACCAGCATGTTCGGCAGCACGACTGCAGATAACCATAACCCAATGAAGGTATGTGCCTTACCCCCCCGGGGACCCGCTGTGCTGCTGCCGTGTGTCACAGCAGCACCTACTAACTCACCCTGTAGAAGCAGTAGGATCTCAGTGCAGTTTTCAAACATGGCTAATTTTATTTTCTGTCCTTTATAGGATATTGAAGTAACATCTCCACCTGATGACAGCATATCTTGTTTAGCGTTTAGTCCACCAACATTGCCGGGTAATTTCCTCATTGCAGGATCATGGGCAAATGATGTAAGTACTCACAGTTAGGCCTACAGGTGGCTAATTGGGAGCGTTCGTGCCTAAACTGCAAAATATGATCTTAAAAACTTGTGCTAGGGCACCTGAAAAATCTTCCTTTTTGCAGAACTGCAGAATTTGTGTCTGGTGCCAAGGCACAAAGTTTGACATTGCTGACCTGGTTCAACTGAAATTCAGTTGTGATCTTCAGATAAGTCATTCCTCTGCCTGCATGTTTTAAGATTCATCTTAGAATATGTACTCAGTACTTTCCCTGTTAGATTTTTATTGCTTTGATTTTTCTTCTTCCTAATTGTTTGGTTTTTAGCTTCATTTTCTCACACAATTAGGCTAACATAGTTACACTTTGCCCAGAGACAGAACCACAAACTCAAAGGTAAATCGTCCAATTTCAGAGTGTAGCCTCAAAAAGATTAAGTCTCTACAACCTTATTGAAGTTGTTTGGATTGAAGGGTGAGATCCCAATGGGCACAAACAGGGAGGGGAAGACAAATGCGAGCACCCTTTTTAACTGGTCTCTTTGGTCTGTTGGCTGGTAGCCTGCAGCAGGCACCTGCTTCCTAGCTAGTGGTTAAGGGTTCTCCAGAAGAGCACTGGGAGGTATTACTTGATCGCAAGGTACTTTTGAGGTGGGGTTCAAGTTGTGAGGTTCAGTTGTGGCTGTGCAGATAAAAGGAATGTAATCAAAGAAAATAAGGTTTCACTAGTTCTGGAAAAAAGCTTAGTCTTTCATAATCATAGAATGGTTTAGGTTGGAAGGGACCTTAAAGGTCACCTAGTCCCACTCCCCCCTGCCACGGGCAGGGACGCCTCTCTCTAGCCCGGGTTGTGCGAAGCCCCAGTCCAGCCTGGCCTTGAACACCTCCAGGGATGGGGCAGCCACAGCTTCTCTGGGCAACCTGGGCCAGTGTCTCACCACCCTCACAGTAAAGAATTTCTTTCTCCCCTCTTTCAGTTTAAAACTGTTTCCTCCTGTTATGTTGCTTCTCTCTGATAAAGAGTTCCTCCCCGTCTTTCCTGTAGCCTTTAGGTACTGGAAGGCTGCTGTAAGGTCTCTCCGGAGCTTTCTGTTCTCCAGGCTGAACAGCCCCAACTCCCTCAGCCTGTCTTCATAGGAGAGGTGCTCCAGCCTCCTGATCATCTTCATGGCCCTCTTCTGGACTCGCCCCAACAGGTCCATGTCCTCCTTATGTTGGGGGCTCCAGAGCTGGAGGCAGCACTGCTGGGGGGTCTCACCAGAGCAGAGCAGAGGGGCAGCATCACTTCCCTCGTCCTGCTGGCCCCACTGATTTTGATGCAGTCCAGGACAGTGTTGGCTTTCTGGGCTGCAGGCGCACATTGCCAGCTCATGTTGAGCTTCTCATCAACCAGCACTCCCAAGTCCTTCTCATACTTTTTGTTGGCGAAACTGAGGCTGGGATCTTCAAGAAGAGAAGTCTTAAGTTCTCAGTGTTAATATGTCTGTATATGCTTCTGTTACAGGTTCGCTGCTGGGAAGTTCAAGATAATGGACAAACAATTCCAAAGGCTCAGCAGATGCACACAGGGCCTGTACTAGATGGCTGCTGGAGTGATGTAGGTTCCTATTTAAAAATAAATAAACAATTTTTATTTTTAAATAAATTGACGTGTGATTTCCAGACAGACACAAATGCCACATGTAGATACAGCCCATGACTGTTGTGTAGACTACATTACTGTAAATATGTGCTGAGCATGTCCTAATAGAATAGACTAACATGGGCGTAAGAAGGATAAAAGTGAGTTTAAAAGTAAGAATGTGTTTGCAGGTAGATAATGCCTAGCACAGTATTCTCTTTATTTCCGTTTTTATATTTCTTCTTTGTCTTGTGATCCTGGTATATGTTACATTAATGTTTTGCTATTACTAGAAGAGAATAAGATGTGACAGTTTTTTAATAGCTACTGCATGATAGAGCTGTATAATCTCTTGGCTTTTTTCATTTTTTCCTGTTTTTAGGATGGGAGTAAAGTATTTACTGCTTCCTGTGATAAAACTGCCAAAATGTGGGATCTCAACAGTAATCAAGCTATTCAGATTGCACAAGTAAGCAAGCAAACTCCAAGCTGTTAGGTGGAGTTTTTCCCTTTTCTGTTTTGATTAAAAGCTACCTTTATTAGCAAATTAAACTAATTTTTAGTGCTTCTGAAGTAGATACTGCTATATGAAGAAGAGTGCTTGTAGAGTGCTTTTTATATTTGTGAGATAATGAAGTGCACGTGATTAGGGAGACCTGCAATCAAAGTGACTTGAATAGATTTGAATAACCTGTGCAGCTGTTTCCTCTGTTTTCCTTCAGAGAGCTCACCAAGTCACCCTGCTGCATTATAGAGGGGGGGAAAAAATTAAGAAATCATTGAATTCACTTTCTCAAATACCAGCTTTCTGCTGCTGCAGTAACAGGGTTTATAATTTATATTCTCAATTGAGAAGTGAATGTCTGTTTGTAGAATATGTAGTTATGATGACTAAAATGAGTTACCAGTTATATAATTTAAGGGAGTCCTTTCAATGATTGCTTTTGTATCGTGTTTGAGGTGGTAAAATTCAGATTCTCAGACTTGATTTAAAAATTTTGTCAGTGTAATTAACGTAGGCCTTTCTTCTCTAGCTCTTGTCAAAAGAAGCTGGTTTTTTATATTTGCAATAAAGAGTGTATTACATTAAAGTGTTGATTTTTAGCATGATGTATAATATCCTTTATAAATAAATAGGAAGTCCTGCTGTTCATAATTTTTATTTCTGCTGTGACCGTCTGCCTGTATAGGGTGATGTGATTGTAGTTCTTTGTGTCAGGGACCTGTTTTTTTCTTACGTGCCTGATTTTACAGCACTAAACAACTCAATAAGGTCATGACTAACGTTTATTCTAACTGCTGTGACTAAAATAATCACTTTTCTTGAATGGATAGAAAGTGTAAATACATACAAAAAAATATGAGGAGCATAAATGGGAAACATAGACTGTTATCTTAGTAAATGTATGTGTGTTTGTCCTTTTTTTTTTCTTCAGCATGATGCTCCTGTGAAGACTATCCATTGGATTAAAGCACCGAACTACAGCTGTGTGATGACAGGAAGCTGGGATAAAACTTTGAAGGTATGACTTTTACCTGAACAAATGGCCACAAAGCATGCTAATAATCTGTGTATGAAAGTATTTATGTGAAATGAAAATATTTTATTAGACACTAACACAAAAATCAGATTAGCGAAATAGCCTCAATTCACAAGAGAGTTACAGTATTCTGACTATGGACAAGAATGAAACAATTTGCTACCAATTGCATTCTCTTTACTAAAGTAATTTAAATGGTATATCCTCAGCTCCAAGCATAAGTTTGTTCATTTCTCTGTTTCCATCAGTTCTGGGATACCCGTTCCCCAACACCGATGATGACATTGCAGCTCCCTGAAAGATGTTACTGTGCAGATGTGGTAAGCTGTGATACACAGTAGTGTCAGGTAGATGACTGGGAGTAAGACTAAGCTGGCAGTCTTTGAGGCTTCTGTGGGTTAGCAATGAATACCAGCTTTTAATATAGAATCATAGAATAGTGTTAGATTTCTGTGATTTTTAGCGATAAAACATAAATTGATCTTGATTGGGCTGTGGAAAATAGGTATTTGCATCGTACAAAACACCCGTAGTATCCTTTTAACATCACAGAACCAAATCAGCAGTAGGACTGACCTATCGTTATTTCTGGATGAGTTTGTATTACCAGTATTGCAATTTGCATTGGAATGGTCAGCTAAGAATTAGAAGATTTTTGGTATGTTTAATTTCTCGATGGCAGGGAAGAACTGATTTGGTTTGAAGACATGCCTACAAATGAACTTTGTTTTTCTTCCCCTTTACCCCTCTCTCTTCCCCCCAGAACATAGTCTAATTCCTTTAACTTCTTCAGGGATTTCTCTGAAATAACAAGTGGAATTCTCTGCCGTGCTATTAACACCAGTGTCTCTCTTCCAACCATTTTACAACCTTATCCAGGTTCATCCTATGGCTGCTGTGGCCACTGCAGAAAGGGGTTTGATAGTTTATCAGTTGGAGAACCAACCTTCTGAATTCAGAAGAATAGAATCTCCTCTTAAACACCAGGTAAATTATAATATTTATTACAGGTGTGTTTATATAGATTGCTGAAGTTTTGGGCTTGCTGTTTTTTGTTAAAAACGATGAATATTTCAAAACCAAAGTACTTTAACTTAGTATGGCGTGTGTCCTAGTTTGCCATGGATCTTCATAAGGATTGAGAAATGTAAATACTGTCGCCCCATTTCTCAGTAGAATTTGACCTATCTCTTGACCTTGTTTGTGGTCTTGCTTTATTTTGCATTGATATATGTGATGTTTTGCAACCCCGTGGAAAACACAGCATTCAGAAAATTTCACCCTCAAGTCTCTGTCTAAATTCCTCTATATCTTTCTCAAATTTAGCATCGCTGTGTTGCTATTTTTAAAGACAAAGTGAACAAACCTACTGGATTTGCCCTCGGAAGTATTGAAGGAAGAGTAGCCATTCATTATATCAACCCCCCAAATCCGTAAGTATCATTTAATAATGCATCATTTCTTTATCGCTCACTTTACAATGAGGAAAGTAAAAAAGACTTTTTTTATTTCCCCCCCCAGCGCAAAAGATAATTTCACTTTTAAATGTCATCGCTCCAATGGAACAAACACATCAGCACCTCAGGATATCTATGCTGTAAGTGTTCAGTGTGTGCCACTATATCATTTATACAGGGCAATATACACGCTTAATGTAAAATTGGCTATGAATTGTCTGTTCTGCTTGACCTTTTATCTTGCCTAATGTTATCTTAGACACATGTTTAAAGACCAGTTACAGTTGTACGTTAAGAGGAAAGACCTATTTTTGTACTTCATCTTGGTGGAGTTGACACTTGCTAATTTTGCTGATGCTGAAACAATGCTTTATTTATTTGTGTGATGGGATTATGTGTTGAATTTTTAGGTACTACAGAAAGGATGTTTTCCTTGTTGCTTTGGTGTTTTTTGGTTGGTTGTGACTTTTTTCCTGAGAACGCATCTGGAAAAAACCCACCATATTTAAAAAAAAACAAATTATATCTAGTTTGAAAAAAAAAAAAAAATTCCTGTGAATTTACTCTGGGAGGATTCAGCAAATGTTGTGAGTGTTCCCATGAGCTGTTCATGTGTGTAGTGTTTTACCTGGTACTTCTCCTGATCCCACAGGTAAATGGGATAGCATTTCACCCTGTCCACGGTACTCTTGCAACAGTAGGATCTGATGGTAGATTCAGCTTTTGGGATAAAGACGCACGAACAAAGCTAAAAACATCAGAACAACTTGACCAGCCAATATCTGCTTGTTGTTTCAACCATAACGGCAATATTTTTGCGTATGCTTCCAGTTATGATTGGTCAAAGGTAAGAAAGGTTTAGACTCGTATTCGTGCTTGCAGTTGTCAGCTAAGAGTGTCCTTTTCACACGAGGCTTTCACTGTTCTTTATCAACAGTAGCTGAGTCTTTCCAATTTCACAAGCATGCAAGAAAACTTACAGTAGTCATTTTAGATGTCTGATGAAAATACTGAAGCAATTAATTCTTGGGCTTTTAGCTTCAGTTGGAGAAGATTGCTAAACGATGCTATTTTGCGAATGTGGATGAGCAAAATGTAAATTACATGATTCAGAAGTTATTCTGGTTGCCTCATACACATTCTGCTCTGGGGAGTGTCATGGGGCAATGTGGCACCCTAACAGGTTCCTGCAGATCAATTTGACGTGCGCATCTCTGCTTCTACAGATTCTCTTACCTCTGGAAAAAAGCTGTGACTGTTGTTACAAATACTTCAACCAGTGTTTGAATGCCGTGTGCTGAATTTCCAGTACCATTCAGCGTAGCTTGCTGGTGGCACTTATTTATGTATTTCTCTTCCAAACTTCCCTCAACAATAAATCATAAAGATGCAAGAGAATCGCAACAAACCATAATACGTGGAGAATCAATACTTCTTAATAGTTTAAGAGGGGGGTAGCAAGGCTGAAATGTAACTGATTTTAATGGAATGGCACTCCCTAGTAGAAGTATTACTTTCCTGTTACAACTAGTGCTTTTAAATTTGAGGATAATATTCCTTGTCGTTTTGAGTGAAATGAATGCAGATAACACACAGGTGAACTGGATTGCATGCCACAAAGAGAGCAAAATTTTAATTGACTGCATTGTATCCAGTCTTCTGGATGCTGCCCAAAGTTAAGATAACTTTGTTAGACGCTGGGGCAGATAAATTCTGTTCTAAATGCTTGGCCAGACTGGGATGTGGATGTGTAGTGAGGTACCCTTCCCATCTATAGACCAGTATCACGTAGTAAACCCGTTAGGTACTATCCTGTAATTGCAACGGTACTAACTACTAAATTTCCTTTCTAGAACCACTTCTGTGAAGTAGAATTGGTAATTTTCAAGTTGTGCGTTGGACTTCAATAGCTTTACTAGTGTTTGCTCTCTCTGATTTGAATACTTGTGTATTGAGATGGTAATGTGTATGCAAATAATGTCAATATGCAAAATAGTGTATTTGCACCTGCAGTTGGGGAACAGATATTTTTCTACAGTTGCCTGTAGAACTTGGGCTTTGCTTTGAAAAAATGTGACCTTATTTCATTTAAAAGGTAGAAAATATAAAGTGAAGCTGGGTGGCCATTAAAGTTTTAGTTTCTTCTCTGCCTAGAATGATATTTTTAAAAAGTAAACATATTGAGCTCTTATGCTGCATCTATAAAGTAGAGCGTAGATGTCTGTGGTTATTTTTTTATGAAAAGTTTTTACACCTTAAAAATGGGTAAATGTTCCTTAAATTTTACTTCATATGCACGGTTCCGGTAAGTACTTGTTGCAGTAACCTGTTTCTAATCAACCAATGTTGTCCAATATCTGGTCTTAAAGACTTTAAGATTAAATCTTAATAAACCAAACTCATGGAATATTTATATTCTTACATTTTAAGGTAATGCTAATGTTTTCTTCTTTGAAGAGAGTAAATATAGATTATTTTTATTTTCAGGGTCACGAATTTTATAATCCACAAAAGAAAAACTACATTTTTCTGCGAAATGCAGCAGAAGAGTTAAAGCCTAGGAATAAGAAGTAGTGAGTATGAGCCTGACTTGTGTTGCTCTACTGTTTTCTGCCATTCCTGCCTCTACTCCACTGCTCTTCTGCCATTTGTGCCCTGTTGCACCACGGTTCAGTCAACTTTGGATCGCTAACATTTAGCAGGAACTGTAAAAATTATATTAAATGTATTCTAACTTGCTGGAGAACATTTTTCAAATTAGATATTCTGACGTGTATAAGCAAGAGAGGCTAGTACTCACGTGACTTAACCACTGTCTGTTCCACAGCAATAATGAAATTGCAGCAAAATCAAAATCTGGGTTAGATATTCCTGCTTGAAAGTGCAACCATTTGTATCTATGGATTTATTTTATTAGTACTATATTAAAATATGGTGATTATAATTGTTCTGGAGAAGTTGTATAAATACTGTATTTTTTTGTAAGTACTTGAAGAATCGCAAGTAATTCTTCTCAAAGGAGGCTTATTATTCAGGGGTTTTTTCGTTGCTTTCTGATTTTTTTAAAATGGAAATACTGTCTTCTGTACGCCAGGAAGAAAAGCCTTGCAAATTGTTTTCCCTCGTTATTTTGATTGAATTTGGTAGGTATGTAAGTGGCCAACAGAAGTGACAGAAACTTGAGAGGGAGGATGGGCACAGTGCAAATTCTACTTCAGTTCTTTCCTTACACTCCAGCAATGGACATGACTTTCGAGCCAACGATACTTACGCTTAGTTTAGTTTGAAGGAGAAATTACCAGTTGTGCCAAGCAATATATAGTTAAGTAATATGAGCAAGCCATTAAAGGTTTTGTTTTGTTCATGACCAAACCAGTGTGTGCAAAATACTTGTGGCCTAAACTGCTTTAAAACTGATACCTTTTAGAGTTCAAAGTTGGTTCGTTTACATCTCTCTTAACATGTTTTTGTCCCTTAACAGGGGGTTCTGGACTGAAAAAAAAAAAGTACTCATTTTTGTATTAAGTAGAAAATAGTGCTGGTGAGTTTCATCCTGATCAAAAATGCTGTGAAACAAGTGGGTCTCTTTCTGACTTGAATCTACCACTGTTTACTTTTAACTAGCCAGTTGTATACATGCCAAAGTTTTCTTTTTAGAAGTGAATGCTTATTATTCCTGTTCAACTGTTGTTTGATAATGACTAAATAAAAATGAGGGGGCGCATGTGTAGAAATACCTGTCCTGTTGTACAAATTCTCTGTAAAACTGTATGTTGTAACACTTATGGTTATGGATTCATGCTACATTTCAAATAAAATTTTTACTAAATGCTTTTTTATATTCAAAAGTCCTATTATAAAAACATGGGTAAGATGACGTGCTTGACTCTTAAAAGCAGCTTCTTGTGCTTTCACTGTAATTCAGATACATTTTCTGAAAGTAAAGTACTTTTCCTCCAGCTGCTTGAGCTGGAAATCTAATGCATTCTCCAGTTGCTCTTTCTTTATGAATGATTCCTCTGGTTTTGCATTGAAGAATTAAGAGGACTAGTGTGAAAGGCCTTTTGTTTTATAAGAATGAATAGAGTTCCTTGCTATCTCGATGGCCAAACACCTGACAATTTGTCTTGAGTACAAATGAATCAAATGAATCGTACTATGTTCAAACTCTCTATCACCTGCTGGCCCTTCAACTTCTGACTCTTCACCTTCTGGTGTTCATCAGGTTTTTTTGGGTGTATATTTCTTATTTGTGTAGTTGTGTAGTTGAGGAAAGTCTATGAAATACACTCTGCCGTTGTTCAGAGATGCTCTTCTGCGTTTCATTTCTCAGGACAGTGGGGTGGGTTTTGTTTTGGTTTGGTTTTTTTCCTGTTACTTCTAGTTTACATGGTTTTAAATTACACTTTCATGGACTTTTTGTTTTCTTTAAGATAGGAAAGAGTTCCCAGCAGTTACATCAATAGCTGGTCATTTGCTCAAACTTTTTTGTTTGTTTGTTTTTTTCAAGGTTGTGATTGTTACACTCTAATCTTTGGTTGTTAGCGCATTTTTCTAGACTTCCCAGTCAAAGGAATGGCACCGAGCAATTGGAGCCTCAAGGTGAAGCGTGTGTGGTCACTGATGGCATAAGAAAAAATTTAAAAAAAAATTTAAAAAAGTAATCTGTGTGCAGAACTCCTGCTGGTGTAAACAGGGAAGAATGGAATGTCTCATCTGCTTCTTGTTTAAAAAAAATCTGTTTCTTTGTTTAAATACTTAAGAGTGTATGATGAGAAAATAGATTCACTGGAGTTGAGCAGGTGCGTTACTACTGGATCCGATGGAGTTGCACCAACTTCAGTGGATACTAAGTTTGGCCAAAATATATTTTCACTATGAAGCCAGCACTGAAAAGTCTCTCATGTTTGGTAATACAGTTGTGTGCTAATAGGTGGAGCACTTACTCTCCTGTTGGAATCAATTTCTTTTTATCTGTCCGTGAGGTTTCAGAATTATTTAGTCATCACATTAATTGTTCGGACTAATTTTAGAAGGACGTTATTTTCCATTACATTGCTGTGCACAGTAGATAGATGCAGTCGGGAAGACCAAGTCAAACTTTGAACTGATTTTTTTCCATTACCCAAGTTAAGAGAATGCATTGGCAATTTCCTCCTCCCTGGAATTATTGTGAGGTTCTCTTGTAAAGTACACACAGCTGTTTCCCGTCAAGCATCAAACATGTAGCGAGAGCTCATTCCCACACAAATAAGCGTTAGTGCATGTTCTGGAAATGCATTAACTTGCTGTCCTATGACCCGCCCCAAAAGCCTGGATGAAGTAGAATGTAAGATTCTAATGTGCACCCAAAGCTAACTTCAGGAATGCTAGATTTATAAAACACTTTTTTTTTTTTTTTCCTTCCCCCCCCCAAGTTTGCTGTCAATGTTTGCGTTTTATTGCAGAAAAATAATCTCTGGCATAAAGAGCAACTCAGTTAAGCCCCTCCAAAATGGGGAAGTTATATAAACATTTTCAGATAAGCTATCTTAACCTTCCTCCTGCTGGTCTTGCATGTCGGTGGCCTTGCGTGTTGGTTTAATAACGTGTATTTCGGAAAACTAAGCAGTTGACAAAAAGTTTGTCTGCTAAAGCCTTTCACAAATGAAAGAAAGACCTGTTTGCACAATGGCAGGCAGGCAGACAGTATCTTAATTTACCATCTGTTGGATGAAATGGAATATCTGAATGGGCGAGTACTCCAGCCTAGCTCCTGGGCTAGGAAAACACGTTCATTTCAGTCATTCCCCAGAGAAGCATGGATTTGGGATAGAGGTGGGGTTAGGTCTATGTGGGAAATTTCAATGGATCTATTGCTTGGGCCTAGTTCAATGTAACTGTGAGTAAGTGCTGTTTGCAGATGAGGCGTTTGGGCAGGTCTCCACTCTAAGGTGTGTCCAACCAGCCTCAGGAGGTTTATGCTGTCTTCTGGCCTTTGAATATTTTCATTGATGATCTGAAGGAGGGGATTGAGTGCGCCCTGAGTAAATTTGCAGATGACACCAAATTAGGTGGGAGTGTTGATCTGCTTCGGGCCAGGAAGGCTCTGCAGAGGGATCTGGACAGGCTGGATCCATGGGCTGAGGTCAACAGGATGAGGTTTAACAAGGTCAAGTGCCGGGTCCTGCACTTGGGTCACAACAACCCCAGGCAGCGCTACAGACTTGGGGAGGAGCAGCTGGAAACTGCCTGGGGGAAAAGGATCTCGGGGTGCTGGTCAACAGTTGGCTGAACATGAGCCAGCGTGTGCCCTGGTGGCCCAGAAGGCCAATGGCATCTTGGCCTGTATCAGGAATAGTGTGGCCAGCAGAAGCAGGGCAGTGATGGTGCCCCTGTACTCAGCACTGGTGAGGCCGCAGCTTGAGCGCTGCGTTCAGTTTTGGGCACCACAGTACAGGAGGGACATTGAGGGGCTGGAGCGTGTCCAGAGAAGGGCAAGAAAGCTGGTGAGGGGTCTGGAGAACAAGTCTTATGAGGAGCGGCTGAGACAGTTGGGATTGTTTAGCCTGGAGAAGAGAAGGTTGAGGGGAGACCTTATCACTCTCTACAGCTACCTGAAAGGAGGTTATAGCGAGGTGGGGGTCAATCTCTTCTCCCAAGGAACAAGCGAGACAGGACAAGAGGAAATGGCCTCAAGTTGTGCCAGGGGAGGTTTAGGTTGGATATTAGGAAAAACTTCTTTACTGAAAGGGTTACCAAGCATTGGCAAAGGCTGCCCAGGGAGGTGGTGGAATCGCCGTCCCTGGAGGTATTTAAAAGACGGGCAGACGTGGTGCTGAGGGACGTGGTTTAGGGGTGGTTTTGGCATAGGTTTATGGTTGGACTCGGTGATCTTGAAGGTCTCTTCCAACCCAAGTGATTCTATGAAATTACAGAAGCTGCTTATTTCTTGTTTGGTTTTTTGCTGCTGCTGTTTGTAGAGATGAACCAGGGCACAGTGAAACACGACGGTGTGTGCCGTTGGGCTGTTACGTCTCCAGGTTGAATAGCGAAGTGTGGTTTGCAGCCTGGCCTAAGAATAACTTACCTTCTTTCAAAAGCTGTTGCCGGAGCGTCGCTGTATATAGCATTTCCCCGCGGCCGTTCAGCTGACCAGCCAGCTGACAACCACAACATAACAAGTGGCACAAACTCAGAATAAAAACAATTCACTAATAAAATTTTCTACACTGGCAGTTGCAGGAGTCGCAAAATACTACATGTGGCAGTGAAAGCTGTTGCTGTAAACTCCTGTTAGGCCAGGAGATGGCAGCATTGATGGCTTCTTAACCAAAGCTTTTCCTACTGCCCACGGGCTGCTCCTCGCTTGGCTCCAGCGGAATTCCCTATGGAGCTCGCAATGCCATGCCGATCTGCTGCCCCTGTGCGATAATACAAGATACAGTTATTTGTAATAGCAAGCTATCCCAAAATACTCGGAGAATACAAGACAATACACACGAGATGGAAATACTTCTTGAGTTTTGCAGGAGCGTACGTGACATCTATCCATAAACGTGAACCAAGACCTTTTTAGAATAAACTACGAGATGCTCTTTGAGCTGCTCGGAGACATCCGTGCGGCTGCCTGAGCTTTGGGGACCCAGGTACTATTAAAGGTGTCGGTGGCACGTTTGGGCACCGGAGGTTTTAAGAGTTTACATTAGACGAGGATGGAGCTGAGTGAGTTAATACGTGAGCTGGACTATTGGCTGCTAGTGTTCTAATTAACTTCCCTTTCTAAGACAAATCTTAGTAGCTTAGACTAGTTTTCATACTGCTATCATAGGAGACTGTAGGTTTAAAACTGGTAAGCAACTCTAGGTTTTTTTCCTAAGCTGGATTTCTTGAAGGAAGAAAGAAAAAAGCTAATAAAAGCACTTCACTAGAAAACAAACCAGTAAGTTCAGCGATAAGCTGCTTAAAAACAAGGGCACTTTTTCCCAACAATTTGAAATGTACTGTCTGTCTTATTTTCCTTTTCAAAGCTGGGAAGCGCACAAGATAATGCAAGGAATAAATAGTCTTGAATTATAAGATTTGAGGATGTTTTTAAACTGCTTATCTGCCTCCTGTAGCTATTTTGTCCCTGGGGGGCGGGGGGGTGACCGCTAGCCCCTGCTCCCGTTAGCGTAACTAACGCCATTTTATAAAACAAGCAGCCGTTCTCTGCCACCAAGCGGCTCACGTGTTTGTTTCTCTCATTATCAGGCCCTGAAGGTCCTGTGAACCAAGGAGACGAACCAAACCCATTTCTTCTTCCCCTCCATGCTGCCTCCAAGATTCCCGGGCGCCAGGCCCGTTACTTCCATCCTTGCCAGCCTTGAAGGTCCCAGACGCCCGGCTAGCCAGGTGAGGGTGACGTCCCCGCATCACGGGGGGGACACATCATACGTCCCTGGGAACGTAACAGCACCCAGCGCTGTCTGTAAAATCCAGCAGTTACAAACCCTCAGTGGGAAACTGGAACCTGAACTGCAAAAGGACGGTGAGAGCCGTGACCAGGGGTGCCCCATCCTCCTCTGCTTCCTCCGAGGATCGAGTGACTCCTTTTATACGATTTTTGAGTATACACTATGATTGTCTCTTGACACAGAAAACCACGTGTTAAGATCCGTCTCGATCTGCAGAGGGCCCAGGTGATTAGAAATTATCAATTGTACTATAAATTCTGTATTACGCTACTTACAGATTGTACCGCATCGGTTCTGCTTGTAGAAATCCTGTGCCGTTTTAATTGTAAATTCTGTGCTATACAAATCATGATATCCTGTTTAGAAAATAAAGCTTTAACTACAATTTAGGGCTGTCATCGTTCTGCCAAGGGTCCCTAAAAGAACCCATCTGTCCTCTCAATATTAGGTGACAGGCATAGTTTAAAAAAAAACCCGAACAGTAATATTTGCAATGATGGAACGTCGCTTTTACACGCCTCTGGCTGTGAGTTGGTGGAACTGTGTGTTTCATCCTACAGCTCCTGTTCAAACCTCTATTCTTATTTCCAGGTGCACTACAGAGACCATCCTGCTTCTCTCGGCAGTAGGACAGACATTTTAAGGGTGGGAACTGCTACTGTTCTTCCTTTGCCAGGTCGGAATAAAGGGAGCAGCAGCATCTGGCTGGCGGGGGGGGGTTCAGCAGGCAGACTGAGTACTTCCGTTGTGCCCTGTGTTCTGTCTACACACGGAGTAGCCTGTGTTCCCAAGAATCCGCGGCAGGAAGCAAGCTGATGGGAATACGGCCGCTGGAGTGGCACACCGGGATATCGCAGCTACGAGCATTAGGAATGAGAAGCAGTGGAGACGCACAGCCCAGGGCTGACCGAGGGCTGTTTCGGTTTGATCAGGCTCCTTCCTCAAATGCAAAGCAAAGCCGCGTTTATTTGTGTCGTTTATGTGCTTCTGGAATGGGGATAGTGGTACATTAGGTAAAAGGAATTTGCACCGTTTAGGACTTGCTTGTGCGGTAACGTGAGACTGAGGCAAGACCACAACGGGGCCGTGTGCCTCGGGAGCGCTCCGGCATCGACAGCAATTCCAAATGTTTGTGTTGCATCAGTTCTGCAAATACTTTTTGTTACAGTGCATAAAAAATACAATACCTGTCAACATTAGCTTTGTAAAGAGAGACCGTTTTCTTCTGTTGACTAATTATCCAGTGAATATATTCAGTTTGAAGAGACACTTCAATAATTTAGCAGGCATGTGCCAGGTAATATAGGAGCTTTTGTCTTACTAGCGGCATAGATCTTCAATCATGTGTAACTCAATCTCTGGCTTTATGTATTCAAGGAAGTGTTTCGTATAGCTCCTGTATCAAGTGCCACTGAAAAGCAGGCCTAGATAAAAGATTAAGGTAATGCTCTTAACGGTGAATAGGGAAAGTTTACCCTTTACTGTCCAGCGTCTCTTTTGCAGGCAGTAACTGCTCTATACGTGTGAGGTACGTGCACGCCGAGAGCCAATAATGAGTTGGTCATAGCGATAGAAAGATGCTGGAGATTGTCTGTTACATTCCCGGGTCAGTTAAGTCTCTCCTCCCCGACTTTATGGTGCATTAGTAAATGCTTTGGCGTTTGATACCGAATGTTTCTGTCATTAGTGCTTCTCAAATGCAAATCGTCAGTAGTGCTGCGTTCTCTGGTTTGCTGGACCAGATAAGGAGAATGACATTGTTCAGTTCCTGGGAACACTATGAAGCAAAACTCAAGCAACGGATTTTCTTCAAACCCTCCCGAGGTATTTAACCACAGTTGTGCCGTCTCCCAGGAAGGCGCAACTTCAAACGTCCTTTTCTGAGCCACTGCCAGCTGGTTCAGTCATCCTTCTCTGCTAGCCAAATCTACAGCAAAGGCACATACCTTTTGTTTAGAACAGACCACAATTATTGTACTCAGTAACGTGCAGACATAATACAGCAGCTCAAACTATTCTCAAATGACTAAAACCAAAGTTAAAATACAAGCTTTATTTTTTTTTTCTTTGGAAGGACAGCTGTCTGCCACGCTCCTGCTGTAACATGGAGTGGGATTTATGTGGACTTCAAAGGACAGATATCATTTACTGACAGGTAATTGCTTTCTGCAGACAGCTGACTCTTTTCCTTGGAGATCGTCTTTTTCTACATAATATTCATGCGTGGTCTAAAGCAGCAGGGTTGCAGACAATAATTGCTTGTTTATGCGTTAATGTTTAATTTATGGAACAGACCCTATATATTTGTAAAGATCAACTTTACATCTGTTGAACGTTGTCAGACTTCAAACGATAGTAGGTAGCGTTTCAGAAACACGTTCACTGGACTGAAATGGCTTTTCACAAAACCACAGAAAGATGGGAAATGTCTATTAAAAGAGAACAGCTTAGCAAAACCTTTTTCATTGAACCCTTCTCCTATCAAGCTTTTGTTGAACCATAGGCTGTGTGATGCAGTTCGAGTCATTCTGTAATGCTGACCTGTGTCTTTCACAATGGCTTAGGTCATCCACTTCGTCATCTGAGCACCTTTCTTTGGTGGTCCTGCCAGCAGCAGTGAGGAAATGAAAGAGAAGATGACTGAAGTCTCCAGACTATTCTGAACATGGGTTGGCCCAGCAAAAACTTCCCCAACAGTAAATTTCCTATCACAGAGTCATCTGAGAACCTCCTTGCTACCGTCTTTCTCTTCCTAATCCTCCTTATCTTCATGGGCAGTGCTCCCAAAGCTGTCCTTCTGGTAAGGAACAGAAGAGTTGTTTTTTCTTCTTGTAGGCTGATGAAAACGTCCTTCGAGGTGGGACTGGCCTTGGCACCCTGAGGCTGGCAAAAGGAAAACAATATTCTGAGAAGCAGAATGGATTTCCTGATTTAGTACCAATCCATACGCTTCATTCATGAGCATGACTTGACTTCAAAACTGCAGGTCAACTGATCTATCGACATTTTTCTGTCTTTCCGAGAATGCACGTGATACGTACCCTCTTTATTGTCTTATGCACTTCTCTATGTGCTTATCCACTAATAAAAAGCATGATGTTGTAACTGGCCTATGTGATTTAGCAAGAAATGGCCCGCCTTTGTTTCGGTTGTCATGTTAGCTGATGTCATTGTCCTGCTGTAATGTCGGTGACATCGTGTTGCTGGCAGTTACCTGTTGAGCTACAGATGGCTTTTCCTCATCAGCAATGACTGCGATGCTCCAGCTGATCAGGTGTGGGTATGGTACCGTGAGGAACTGGGTGGGATCACCCGAGTGAGCTTTGACCCTTGCAGTCTGTGGCTGCGCTGCCCTTCGGCGGCAGTGTGGTAACTGAGTTTTTTTGTAAAAGGCACGTTTTAGGACTCTTGAGATCATGTAGAAGCTGGAATCAATTCTGCCCAGATTTCAGTCCAGGTAACTGTGTCTTTCTTTTTAAATACCTTTCCAGGCTCCATGGATATAGCTTTTGTATCCAGTGCTGATATGTTCTTTTGATGTCTTGACAATTCAATTGTGTTCATACCCTGTGCAGAGCCACTGCAACAAATCTTTGCTGCCTTGTGTTTGACTAGAGTAGACATGGTAACAAGAAGGCTGTCAGGGTTTCTAACTAAACCTTTAAAGAAGGCTGATTACGTACCATGCTGAAGTGTTTGTGTGTGTGTGTATGGTATTCTGCACTCGGCTGGGTTCATTTGGGGCATCAAATACCTTCTAAAAGTGTCAGAAATTGGAAGGGTGATACCAGAGTAGGTGGATTATTTATCTCATTGGATGTGACAAGACAGCACAGTCTGTATGAGTAAGGCCTAAACCACAGCAACCTGCAGAAGAGGACACCACCAGATTAAGGAGGGGATCCAGACAGGTGAGACCTGGGTACGCTCACCGGTGCGAAGCTGGACACAAAGAGCCCACCTGAGGTCTGACGCAGTGCTATCGAGGTGTTCCAGCCCTGAATTCACTTCTCTTTAGCTGTTAAGAATGTCTCTCTTGCCCATACAACTGTGTTGTATGTCCCAGAGCTAAGACGTCTTGTTTAATGTTCTTCTGTGTCCTGACCATTCCCTCATTGGAGTGGGTAGACGATGCCTGCTCCATTTGTGCTACCAGCGTCACACTCAATCCCATGAAAAGGTCACGGGATGTGGCCCTGGCAGCTCAGGCAAAGATTGTTAGGAACCTTCNTTAAATCAGAGAATACCAGTTAGTTTTAATAACAGCTCAACAAAAACTCTGTGTGTGTGGGTAATGCTGTTTCAAAATGTCTGAAATTTCCTGCTTCTGTCCTTTAAAGAACACAAAATTATTTCTTGCTCATTTTAAAATGTAATGTTTGTTTTCAAAATGCTAACAAAAGTATGAAGTTACAATTAATACTTTCCTGAAGTACAACATAAAATTGAAATAGCCAAAACATTTCTTGAACTATTTCAACATGTAAGCTTTGCAGTTTGACTCAAATGGAATGTTTTTTCTAAAAAACTTTGGGGGAGGAAAACCCTTTTGTTCAATAATTAAATCCCAGCCTGAGAGAGCTGGCAGAATATTTCTGTAAAAAAAATTTCTGTCCAGAAATTCAGGAAAGGAACAATATCTTTATTAGAGGTTGTGTTTAGCAAATGATGACTAGTGGTTTTGTCTCTTTATCTTTCTCTCCCTTCTCCCCCTGCCGTGCCCTTCAGATTTGGGGATATCTGACCCTGTTCCTGAAGAGAGTCTTCCTCCGTGGCATCACTGAAGGTAAACTTGAGGAAATGGGCAGTATTTTGGCCTATATATCTAACGTTCTTTTGACATCACCTAATACTGTCAACAGCAGGAAAACGGAACTCTCTATCTTACAGCTTGTCTTCACCTGTACTTGGTGGAGGAGTTGTGGTAGAAAATCTGGATAGAAACTTCTGGTCCAGGAACAGGAACAGACACGAGTTGTTTGCTTTGTCCTGTTCCTTTTCCGTTTCTAATCTTTATCATCGCTTTCCTGGCTTCTCCTACAAAGTAAAGAAGAAACTGAAATCAGCTAGTGAACGATTTCACAGTTTTGTTGCATAATTTAGTTGCAATACGAACGTCACAGCCCTTTTCATTAGTTCCCTCACTGATCAGCCGAGAGCTGTCACCCCCAAGGTCACAGGAAAGGCAAGGGTTACCATCGCTCCAGGCCGAGATATTACAATACCGATGATGAGAAAACTGTTTGGTATAGATGCCAACAATGCCAGAAAACGAGTCACCACCCTAATCAAGGGCAGTATTTTCATTGCTGGGAAAGCCAGGCCAGCTCCCCGCTGTTGGACTGTGACAATCCCCCGCTGGCAGGCAGGACCAGCTCCTCGGTGCATTGTCACCCTGGCTCCCCAGCGCGCTCTGCCAAGTTTGGGTATGGTCTGGTTGCCTGGGACATTTACACACACAGCTCCCAGGAGGCTCCCCATGATTAACAACACCTCGTAGATCATGGAAGAGGAATTCCCCAAGAGCAGAGTAACCAGCACCAGTTTGGTGACGCCAGCACCAATAAACATAGGTTTGACCACTCAAGGTGCACATGTTCACCACTGGTCCACTGAAGCACCTTTCCTTGCTGACCCACTCCTTCCTGGTCCCGAGCAGGTGGTTCATTCTTCCCCCATGACACGCTGTGACTTGCGTGCTCAGCACGAGAGCACAGGGCAGAAAAAGTGCCAAGCTACTGTGGTGCAGCGGAGCCGAGTCCCGAGGAATCCATGGGGAACAGTGATGGTGGGGGTGCGGGCTGCAGGGAGTCTTACTGCCGCACGCGTCTCCTGGTAGATAGGAGCAAAGGTAGCTCTGGCAGCAGCAGCACCCGGCAGTAGCAATTGAAAGTGGTTTCCCATCCAGTGGACTTTTGATTCCTAAAATTGTCCATTGCTCCTGGGAATTGCAGGACCACAGGAGGCGGGGAAAGAAATAGCAAGCTCTGGACACGTAACATCAATAAAGAAGAGAGCACTACATTCCTGAATATAGGTGTTCTCCTTGCTGGTAGTTGCAGGTGTATGAGCAATGTGATGGCACAGCCTTAGTTTCACCGGCCATTGTTCCTCTTATGCCTATATTTTAATCCAGACTTGTATCCAAGGCTTGCATTGAAGCTCTGCCTTCCTGTGGCAAGATCCTCCAAGCAGTTACGAGCTCTGCAATTTCTCTCCCTAGACTCTGCTTTATTTTTAGGGAATCTTGTTAGCGGTTATCATGAATCAGTTTGTCCTTAGTCTTGGAACAGACACACAACCTTCATTTTGCAAAGGGATATCAAGTGGGAAGGCAGGACAGTTTGAGAAGTAGAACTAGTCTTTTAATGACCTTTCCTGTCACCACTCGCTCTCTCTGAAATGTGGCTGTGGGCCAGTCAGGTGTACCATTTCTTGTTTCTCTCAGTCCCAGAGTTCCAATGTCCATATCCACATGGCATCCTATTATGTTCTTTTATTGCAGGTTACTTGTGTCGTTAGAACAGATTATTCTGCAACCGCTAGAGCTGATGGTCTGCTTCTGTGTAACTAGCATAGCCAGCAAAGGAAATAGAGCTCACTCAGCATCCCCAGTTCTGAAATAATTCAGAAGAGAAAATAGTCCAATTGGAAGATTCCTACTGAAGCAAAAGCCTATGCAAAAAGCAGTCCCGATTAGGAACACCCTCTACTCAAATATTTTGTTAAAAGTGGCCCGAAGAAGAATAATTTTTATTTTTTAATTCTTGTTGCAGCAGCAGCTCTGAGTTAAGCAACGGTCATGGTGTGTTCAGGGCATCAAAGCAGAAAATCTGAGACAAAGGGCCCAGATGCAGAATTTCCTGCTATAACCTAAACCAAATGCCACTGAACGCAGCTTCCCTCAAGATCTCCCGGCTGTGCTACCGTTCACAGCCGAGCTGGTGGCCAGCATCCAGACTGAGCATTAGTAAAACTAACAAACCAAACAGTTCCCACAGTAAGTCCCTTGCTCTCCAGCTAACTTATTTAACTGCGGAGCTTCTAAGAGGGATGTTTCATCTGCTGTTGTTGCAAGAACCAGTAAGCGGGTATCCATGACAAAACCCAAGGGCACTGCCCTGCAGCAATGAAGTCTTGGCTAAGCAGCAGCAGAAACTGGAAAAGGTCGGGGCTCCGCAGTAGCCCTGCTCCATTTTAAAAATAAAGCCCATCAGTTTTGTGAGATAGGAGCGAGGTTCTTCAATGGCTTCCAGATCAAACCTGTGATGTCTCAATGCAATTCTCCCAAAGACACCAGGGGAAGAAAGGGAAGCACTCAAACAAACATACAAGGACAGCACCTCAGAGCTTCGCTGACTTTCCTTCCACCCCCCCCGCCAAGGGAGGGACAAGAACAGAAAAGACTTTGCGGCTTTGCAGGGGGCAAGGAACAGGGATAGCTTTTCCCCGCAATCAATTTGCTACTCTTTCCTCATCTCTCCGTCCTGTTGTTCTGCTCCCAGAGGTACAACTCCCTCTGTCATGATTTGTTTTTTCTTGCTTTAGGCAGGGACCGTCTCCCTATGGTTCTGTACCTGGCTGGTCTCGCAGTGCCACTGTCTCGAAGACTGTCAGTGGCATCCAGGATGCTCAGCTTGGTGATCTGCGGCAGCAGCATTATCCAAGACGTGAAATGGAGCAGAAGTCCACCTGCAGGAGCCTTTGTGTATTAGTTTTGCATAAGCCTCAAGGAGTATATTACCATGTAAGTAAAAAGCCAGTGAGTTCTCTTAGCTATGTTGAATTACCAAAAAATTAACCTTCCCAATCTGTATGAGAATAGGATGCTCTGGATTTGCGGTACAAATCCCGTAAGTTAAGAAAGCGGATGGTTGTACACCACTGCTAAAGCTGACTTTTCTCCGAGTCTCCTCGTTGATTGACCAGTCTAGTTTTATCTCTTAATTAATAAAAAGAACTAAATACAGCCCTGCAATAGCACATGCCAGAACTGCGTTCCCCATTTTGCCTGGAGTCTGCTCTCCGGTTTGTGCCAAGCATTGTCCAGCGTTCCCCATGGCAGCTTCGTACTTTGAGAGATGCCTCTCTCTGCAGGAGCTCTTGAGGTGTTCTCTTCTCAGGTACTCGTATCGTTGTAGTAAAAATGCACAAAGGTGTCAGCAAACTATCTCTGCCAAACTCATCCAGTTTTGATCTCGTGGCTGCATTTAATCTGCTGGTGTTTTGGGGAGGATGACTGCTCATCCCAAGAACGAGGGGAAAAAAATGAAAAAAATACTATAATGAAGTCACGTAAAGTTACCCTTACTCGCTTTCTCTTCTCTTTCCCGCTGTGTTTGTGGTTAACAGCTCATTAGACTCTGTGCTCTTAATAGCTGTACCATGAGGCAGGAGATTTCATTTCCCGTCCTGCTTTCCAGGGTGCGGCAAAACAAATGCTCACTGCCCCCAGCCACACCAGCAGTGCTGTGGGGTTTGCAGTGCTCACCCAGTGCAGGTTTAGCCCTCATCTCTTTCTTTTTCTGTTTTGTCTGTAAGAAAACTTCTGTTCCTGCCTCTAGGAAAGAAGAGGAACCGGGATTCCTCCTTTGAGAGATGCGGGGGCTCGTGTTTGAAGAGGAAAAAAGTATGCGAAGTTTTTCTCCCCCTGACCGGTGTAAGCATCGAGAACCGACATATTTCTGGTAGCTTTTGCGAACTCTGCGAGCTTTGCCTTCCTTGCAGAGGAGCCGGAGTCTGTTTGGATGATTTGAATCTTTGCCATCATTTGGAGCAGAATGAAGCTCTGTAAAAGGACAGGGACTGAGTGCCAACTGGGTTGTCATTAGCTGGGGCGGCCCGGGAAGCAGCTGATGTGCAGTTTGTGGTGGAAGTCATGCAGACAGCAGGGCCATGACTCAGTGGTGGAGCGGCCCCGGCCTCTGGCTGCGTTCCGACCCCAAAGGTGTACTCCGGGCTCGCTCCTGGGGTGGACCCGGGGCAGCTGGGGGCTGCACACACGCACATCGCAGCACAAAGGCTCCCAGGCTTCCCCCGTGACCGTCCCTCTTGCAGGAGGCTGTTGCAGTGATGTTGGGTGCTGCTGGCCGAGCTCCATCTTTCTTCCACAGTAATCAATGGAGTCGTGTCCTAGTCTTGAAGTCTGGTGCTTTAGGAATGAAAAGCTTAATGGCTTTCCTTGGCTTTTTTTTTTCCCCCCCTCTCTTCTTTCTTTTATGAAGCGTAGGGTGTTTAGAACTATGGAAGCAGCGCAAGAAAAATATTAATGAATAACTACGGAGCGCAGACATTAACGCATTCCTTTCTCTTGAAATAACTGGCTTTTCTCTGTGGGCTCTGTAAAAGAAAAACGTCTGCAGAGTCTGAACCTGCTGTATAGAAGCCAAAGTAGATGGTGATTTAGAACTCCACTGGCTTTTTTTGCTAAAATGTTACCTCTGCATTTATCATGTGGCAAAAAATCTTCTTTCTCTGCCAAATGATAACCCTGTAGAGACAAGATAAACCTGAGGCACAGGGGCAGCTCCTGGGGTTCTGGCCAGTGAATTTCTGGGTGATGGAAACTGTGGATGGAAATATGTTTTCTAGGGCCCCCTCCCACACCTCGGGCTCTAACCCCTGTTTGGGGGAGGGAATAAAAGCGTTGCAATCACTCCATCATTGGAGTGTTCTCCAAGGGTGGATTTTGAGGCACCGAGTAGCTTTTCAGCTTTGGTTTTCCTGCACTTCGGAACGGAGGGATGCATGAATTGACTATGGGGCTGCACGACAGTAATTCCCAGCTTTAAATCCCAGCTTTCTCAGGTCAGGGCTGAAAACGGCAGGTCAGCTCCAAGGCGGTGGCATTTCACAGCCTGCCTTGTACCAGCGGCGCATCCTGAGAGGGAACAAGATGCGAAAGGGGCGCAGTGGGGAGGAACCACCAGTGGGAGTGGGAATAACGCATCCCTGTCCCGCAGAGGCAGGCTGCCCAGAGGGATGTTGTCCGTGTGCCCACTGGCAAAGCGGGAAGCTTAGGAACCTGCTTAAAAAAGCTATTTTTGGACCTCCGTTTCGTGTTTAAACCCCTGGCTCTTGCTCCTCCTTGCCTTGGTCGCTCCTGCCGCCGCTTCCTACCGCGCAAGGGCTGGCACAGTGCTCCATGGCTTTGTCCCTGTGCCCGAACCTGCCAGCGGCGGAACACTCGCACTTGCGATTATTGTGCAATTGGAAAGGGGCGGGGGGGGGGCTGAAAAAACCCCTCTTTCGAGGCGGTTTTCTTTGGCGGGCTCTTGCAGGCACAGACCCCCGCCTTCCCCCCCCCCGTGCCCGCGGGCTTTGTAGCTGCTCCCCGGGACTTCCAGCCCGGAGCAGGCTCGGAATTGGGTGGGGGGGGTGGTGGTGGTGTGGCAGCGGGGGTCCCCGTCTCC
>VZSF01005789.1:376092-398574 GCA_013398295.1 Chionis minor | reverse complement strand
CCCAAACCTCCTCTGCCACCGGGAGTTTGGGGACCGGCTCCGCCAACTCCTTGGGGGATAAAAGCACCGGGAGGAGGTGGGAAGGCGAGGGAGAGCGGCTGGCGGTGGCCCAAGGGAGCCGTTCGCCGGGGGGGCTGTGGGGGGGAGCCCTCTTTCCTACCAAGCCCCCAGGGGCCCTCCCCGTCTCTCTGCGCGCAGAGCGGGGTTTGGCTCCCGGTTCCGGCTCGGAGGATAACTAAACTCCTCTTAAACTCGGTGCCTGTTGCCGGAGTGTTTACAAAGCGCCGTTGCTACAAACAAGGCTGTGCTCGGTTCCAGGTGACCATGGCGGACAGAGCTGCGGCTGAGCGAGCCTGCAAAGACCCCAACCCCATCATCGACGGCAGGAAAGCCAACGTGAACCTGGCCTATTTGGGAGCAAAACCGAGGAGTATTCAAACTGGTGAGGCATCCGGGAGATCCCATCTCCCTCTATTAGAATAACTTTTAAGGCAAGGAATGGAGTTACTGGGGCTGGACCCATCTGGTGTGGTGACGCGGGCTTGTCCCTCACAGTTCTGATTGTCGACTGCGGACGCGGCAGCCCGGTTACCCCGCTCCTGGGGCTGCTGACTCCTACCTGTTACACCCCTGTCGGGCACCTCAGTTTGTGTAACTGAGTTAAAGTGGTTTTCTGCCCCGGCTAATCTGTTTTCCCATTACCCTCTTGCATCGGTGTTAACAGCAAGACCCATTTCATCATTCTGCCCTTTGGTTTAATGGTCACAGGACCCCCTGTGTAAAATAAGGCGTTATACCCCGTCGTCCGCTCAATAACAGCGTTTTCACACTGTTCTTCAATCTGAATTCCCAGCTGGTCCTCGCGCAGATTACATACGCATATTAAAATTAACTTGCTTTAAATGGGGCTCTGAATTTGCTCACATGCATAGCAGATGAAATGCATGTATGTGTGGTCCGAGGTGTAATTATGCATGTATATTACAAGTTGAATATTATAATGCATGCCATTCGTTAATATTTCTCTTTCTGAATGCTTTTTTTTTTTTTTAGGTTTTACCATAGGTGTGCAGCAGCTACATCCAGCCTTCATTCAGAGACCCTTTGGGTAAGTGGAAATGTTTCTTAACGGTCCGTTTGAAATCAAATTCGTGAATCAACTTCCTCATTATTTAAAACAGGTGAAAAAAGCCTTAGCTGTCACGAGTGGACAGTTTCGACAGCTATTGTTAATGTTTGGAGTACTTTATTTCTGGTGCAGATTTGAGAGTTTTGTGCATTTGTCAGCTTTAATGTAATTCCCAAAGATCCTCCTTTATCCTCAGTAAATCTTAGTCATAATAAACCCAATGCATTGCTGGCTGCTTTGCCAACTTCAAGAATTCACGAGGATTCAAATAAATGGAAAATAGTTTCTCTATTATAGTACTTAAGGTGTCAAAACAATTAGGCAAATTCTGTTCTCAAGTTTCTCAAATAAGATCTTCTGCTTCCTCTGTGCTGTTTCCCACGTAATAATGCTTAGGATACAGTTTTATCCTAGAAAACAAATTGCATTGGAAACAAAGTCTGTTACTTAATGAAAGTAACATTAGGTCAAAAATTGATTTTGGACAGATGTTATACAAGGCTTGAATAGTCTGCAAAAGTGGGCTTTTGTCTGCTGTTTTCAATAGCTTATACCATCCCTCCTCGGTTAGAAAAGTCCTCTTTTTATACATCTAATAGGATCTGGCAGCTGCTCGGCAAAAGACAAGTGTGCTTCATGAGAACAATAGTGACTGTCATACTGCCTTCATTTAACTGTTTAATGATTGATGCAGGTCTTTTTTTTACACCGTTTCAGAAAGTGAATATTGATAGGGGGTTTTTATTATTATTTTCTAAGAGCATTAAGAAAGTAGGTGCATTTTTAAAAGCTTTTGAGCACTACTCTGTTGTGGGGTTTTTTTTGTGTGACTCTAGTATAAATAGATGGGATTTTGGCCTTTGTCAACAGAAATGCTTCATCCTTTTCCTGCTCTCTGCTCGTGGGTTTTTTGGGTAGGGTTTTTTTTGTTGTTGGGATTTTTCATTTTTTTAATCAGCTAACAATAAAACAAACTTTCGCTCCTCTGCCCTCATGGCTGCAGTTGCCAACTGCCTGGGTAATCTCATTCCAATGAGTTTATGGATGTAGGAGACTGTGTTGCCACAATAGCGCACACCCAGCGTACATGTGCTGTGTACAGTTCAAACACGCCAGTTTTCATAAGTGGTTACAGCTCTGTTGGAAAGACTTGAAGAACATCTGTCATGAAATGAAGAGTCTCTTTTTTTTGGTGCAGGAGCTGCAGTAGTCTACATAGACAAGATGCTACTTTTGAATAGCTCCCCTTGCACGGGAGCTAAAATAGCTTTCTGAGCCCCCAAAGCAGGCAGCAGTGGTACATGGTGAGATGTGAACCCCGGAGGCTTTCCAAATCGCACAGGAGTGCATGAGAGAAGTTGCCGATAAAGCCAGCCTGTTAGGAGTTTTTCAGCGCAGGCTAACAGAAAAGAACAAAAGGGTGAAGCACGTTAAACTCCTCGTGTTGGCAGGACTGCTGGCGCACGCCTGTTCCTCTTGCAGATAATCTGCCGTTCCTACCCAGCAGCCACAGCCCTGCAGCTCTGGAAAACGTAGGGTGGTGGGGTTTTTTTCCCTTTTGAGCAGTTTGCTTTAGTTTTGCATACAGAGGAGTGTGGGATCAACTGACTACATGTTCCTTGTGATGCAGACAGTTACTGTTCCAGTTCTTGGCATTGGTTTCATCATTAAACCAGCAGAGCTGCAGTTAGCACATACAGTGGAGAGCACTATAAATTATTTATCAGTTGCCAAGAGACAGGAACCAGGAGACTGGAGGGTTGGAGGAAGGGGGATTATATATCATTATTTGCAAGCATCAGTAAACAAGAATTTCTTTGCATTCAGTCATTGCTGGGGCAGAATCGCTGAAAATGGGAATTTGGCAAAATGTGGAGCCGTTCACCTGAGCACCGTGACTGGGGCTGCTCTGGCTTCTGAGCAAAGCGTCAGGTGCTCAGTCAAGCAATGGAGCTTGGCTGCTGGTTCCCTCTTTGTCTCGTCAGTAAACTGACAAAACGAAGAGCCTGCCAGGCTCCACTCTTGCATTCCCTTGAACCCACAATTTCCTTGGCTTTCTGTGGGATTTGAGGATCGATGAGGAGTGTATCGGGGTCTGTCTGTCTCTGGAAGCTTCATTGAGCTGCTGTTGTCTATTTGCTCCACGCCCTGTGGAGCGGGTCCTGACTTTCCCCAAGGGAAGCTCAGTGGCTCATCTGCTTTGCCGGTGGAGTGGGATGTCACAGGGTTCTCCCTCCTGCAGTTCCTGCCTCTGCAAAGTGTTTGTGCCCAGGGGTTGGCATGCGCTTTCCCAAAGATGATTGTTATGGGACACAGGGCCCTAGGTGCCCAAGCTGGATTTGGCAAGGAGGAAAGGAATGAACAGCCCGTTAAGTGCTAGGCAGCTCAATAAGGGAAAGCCAATCAGTCATGTTCCAGCTCTCAAGCTACAAAATGCAGGTTTTGGTGACACCTGAAATGAATGGAAACTATGAAAATTACCTAAACATCAGTGAGGATTATTTATAAACTGAAGGCTTCCCCCCAGCCCCAGGCACCCAAATGCAGCTGTAAATACTGCCTGGGGTATGTGGAACGAAAGAGAAACCATGAGAAGCCGCCCTCCTTCCTCCTGCTGTCCTGGCAGGGCAGGCACTCGCATGGCAGACAGCACGGAGTCGGTAGTAAATCCTGTCTTGAGAAGTAGTCTCTAGATTGTTGTAACCGGAGATCTCGGCAGTAATGCCAGGGAAAGGATGCGCCTGTGTCAGGGTGGCTGGGAGATCTGGCTTCTGAGTTTGGGGAAGCAGCGTTTGGCCTGGGGGCTTAGCCTGGAGCTCACAGGTGGTGCTTTGCATGGAGGCACCCGGCAGTGCCACAGAGTGTCCCTGCAGCTACCAGCCAGCCCAGAGCTGCGCTTCCATCGTTAGGGAATGGGGAGACCCCCTCTCTCTCCAAATGGAGCTGCCTCTTGACTGCAGCGGTGTCCCATCTTAAAAAATTTTGAGAAACACGTGAGACTCCTTGGAAGCCACTAGGAGCAACTATGCAGACTACTTGACCAGGAGTATGTGGTGATGCGGCAGAGCAGCATTGGTGCCCCCCTCTTGGTCCCCTCCTCTGGGACTCCAGCGCTCGAGACAGGCTTGAGCCTGTGCAGGGAACGGGGATTCCCTGGTTCTTCTCTTCCCAGCCATGCTCTGGCCGTGAGCAGTGTATGGCAGATGCATTCCTGTGGCTGTGCCTCAGCGGAGGAGCTATCTGCGTGGGAGATCTACCAGTGACTAAGTGACTGAGCTGGTGGAAACGTATAGCTGTCTCGTGCAGCAGGATCCAGTCTTTCCATATCTGCGCACTGGATATTTCTGCTCTGGAGACCCCGCTGTCCATCCATGTGTAGTTGCTTGTTTTGGTGGCCCCCTGACTCTGGCCCGCACTTGGTCTCAGGCAGCGTTGGAAAGAGTTAAATCTCTTTGGGTTTGAAATTTCACGCATTGATGCTGCTGCTGCAGTTAGGAAGTGAAGAAAGTCCCTCTTTGTGTCAGCCCACCCTCTCTCGCAGCTGTTTATCCTTAAAACTTCTCTATTGGGTTAAAAATAAAAGGAAACAAACTTTCATCGTTTCTGTGGTTATGCTTATAAACTGGCACATGCTGGCCTTGCTCTGCTCAGCCCCTGTCAGCCGGTGTCCCCCGTGCCCCCACTTCCTATTGCACCACGTACCAAAAGCCGGCCGGCTGCCGGACCCCAGCCCGCTCCGCTGCTTGCAGGCGGCTCCCGTGGGGACGGCGCACCCGGCACCTGTTGGTTATCGTGTGCCAATAACATGAAAGCTTTTGTGGGGGGGGATTTCCTAAGAAACAGTCAGATCCATTTTCCAAATGGCTTCAGCTGCTGGTTCTCGGGCATGGTTACTGCTAGTCGGACCAAATACTTGCCAGTCAGAAAGCGCTCCTTTTTTTTTTCTGTTTTTTTGTTTGTTTAAGAGTAGGCATGTATTTATAAGCAGATCAGATGGCTTTGTGAATTTTCTTGAACCTTACTTCAAAGTGGCAATTGCTGGTGTCAGACCCAAGGACTTGGCATACAATTAGTTTTGGTTTTAGGCACAATTTGCTCATATCCTACATATAGTACAGGCGTGTAGAACAATGCAAAAGGAGAGCACAGTCTGAGATACTGACCTTACACTTGGCTACGTCAATGTTGTGCCAAGCTCAAGGCAGTATTAGACCTTTTGCAGGGGCCAGGCTCCTGGTGAAGGGTGCCACGTGCCATTCCAGTGCAGCCAGGGCACCTGTGTGTGATGGGGAGCCGTCTTTATGGCTGGAGTTGTGCCGTCTTCTCTGTGTGATTCTGTTGCCTTTGCTGGATTTGCTCTTCGTCCTTACCAGCATGAGAGCAGCTGCCTTAGCAGCAGAGACCTCGGTCCTTTTCCCTCATTGCCGGAGCTGGGCAGTAGCAGATGCAAAATTCTCCTATTCTGATCTGGCTGGTGCCACTTCGTCCCTGCGCAGCAGATTTCGTGCACGCGCCTGAATTTTCAGAGCAGTCCAGCTTGTACTTCATCTCATCTTTCCTCGGCGCAGCTGTTGGCATACTGGTCCCTAAGTCCGTAGTGTTAAACACATGCCCAGTAATTCGAATGACAAATACAGCTCTGACTGGCCTGCCTCTGAGCTGAGGACATCAGCGAGGCAACCAGACAGTTGTTGTGCTGATAATTTGGTAGCAAGGACACCGGGTCACTTCTAAATATGACTTACATGAAGATCTTGTTCCCCACAGATGGGAGCAAGCTGCATGCCAAAGCTAAATATACTCTATGATCACAAAAGATGAAAAGTCGTGGACCTCCAAGTTAAAACCGAGTCTCCTATTTCTCGGTCTCTAAATCCTGTAAACAGGATCGTGCTGTCCCCTGCAATTTCCCTGTTGCCAGCTTTGGGCAGTTCAGCTCTCCTGGGCCATAGCTGAGCTGCTGCCAGCTCTGCTCCGGCCACAGCAGCGGAGCTGCACCAGGAAAGCCATGCCGGGGGTAGGCTCGCCGCTCCCCCTGGGATCCTGCCTTGTGGGAAGGTGTGGGGAGAGGTGTCTCAGATGCTATAGATCAATGAAAGCACAACTGGCGGCAGAGATCGCTGAAACTCTTAAAATGGAATTTCTTTCTTGGCTTAGAAATGACTTGTTTTACTAGTGTCGGTTTTCTTTTCTCAAAAAGAGGTATTTCATTGCTTCTTCCATAGCTAAAGCATTCTACTTCAACGTACTTCATCTATCCAAGAAAGAGGTTTTGATAAATTGAGTATGCAGATGCTTTTAATTAAAAGTCAGTAGAAGGGATTGAGTGTAAAGAAAGTAAGTCTGTTAAAAAATGGAACCAGTTGAAAGTAGTCAGTTTAATATATATTATGCTAAAACTTGTCAGGTAATTGAGAAGACTTCAGATATGTTTCTGCAGCCTTTGGTTTTCTCCAAATTGCAGAAGAAAATTGGAAAGCTTAGTTAAAGGCAGAATTCCTGGGGCTTCCTGAGTTAGTCTGCTGGAGCCTCTGGTTTTCCTTCTGTGTGGACAGGGTGAATCCAGCATCCTCCTGGGCTTCTCACACCGGTGCTGATGGACTCGGCCTCCTGTAATGCACTGGTGCAGAGCATTTTCTTTTTCTTCTGTCAGTTCATTTCTGGTTTGGCTGTGCTGATAACTCAAAAGGGGAGGGGTTTTTCCTTCTCGGGATAGCTGACTAGTTGCGGATAAACTTCATGTGGCTTTTTCCTTGGTGCCAGATGGCTCTTGTTTCAGGCAGATGTTATCTCCTGCTACCTGAGTGTTTTTCAGCCTGCTTCTCCAAAACTATTTTTGGTCTGGCCCAACATGCCTTTGTTTGGGATTATTTTTTTTTCCTTTTTCCTTAGGGTGTGGGGGAAGCAAGATGCAGAGGATAAAGCTGTAAATTGTTGAGCCGCTCGAGCTCGTGGTGGAGCTCAGCATGTTGATCTCAGACTCATGGTTAAGCTGAGAAAAAGGATTAGGTCTTTGTGAGACGATGTACTCTCATCTTGGGTCTGCCACCTCTTTTTTTTTTTTCAATGTATTTTGATTTTTTTCCCCACATCTCTGCACCGGCTGTGGGGGAAGTTGTTGATGGCGTTTCTTTTCACTTGTTTCTGTGGCATCCACCTTCCTCCACTCTGAGCGTCAGCTCATTGCGTTGTGAGGTCAAGATGTGCTAGCACTGCAAAATGGGGACGTTGCTGGTCTATGATAGGTTCTCAGCTGCTGTGGTGCCTCCTGTTACTTAAATTTTCTCTCTTCTGCCAAAATGAAAATAAATTGAAATCATGGATTATTCTCTCACTCTAAGTTAGCACTTGTATTTCTCAAGCAATGATTTTGGTAAGCTCAGCAGCCAGCAGAGGTTATTACTGAATCCTGTAATACAATCACTTTTCCTCTTGTACTGCTTCCAGCCTGGGACAGTCTGTTGTGGCAGGTTGTTCCTCGGTGATTGCCACCAGTGTGGTGACGTCTGGTCCCAAGAAGGAAGTACCTGTTTGCGCAGGCTGCTGTGTAAATCTTCCCAGAGGGACAGAAGATGATGAGTAGAAGATGGATGGGCAAATTAGTTACAAGATGAGCGAAAGCGGGTTGGTTAGTTTGCTATTTTGTGTTTGTGTCATGTTGTAGTAGGTGAGGATAAATATGGTAACCGTGGAGCTGCAGAGTTCGTCTTTGTCTTACTTTGAGCTGGCTGAGGTGGCTGGCTGATGAGGCAGAAGCCATTGACGTTTCAATGTGTGTTTAAATCAGCTTTAGTAGGGACATCTCAGGATTCAGAGGTTGGTCATGTCAGTGGTTCAAGCCCAGCCTGTGTCAGTGAAAGCTCATGGATGGTGGAGTGGTTGGGGCACAATGAGGGTCCTGATCTGGACCAAGGTGTTGGTGGATAAACTCCACGTGGTCTCCTTCTGGAGCAAGAGTCTTTGCTGGCAGGCAAGGACCGACCTGGTCATGCTCCAGCCTGTATCAGATGCTCCTTATCACGTCTGGATTTGAGAACAGGGCCTGAATTCCTCACGTTTCGACAGCCCGTCATTGTGGCTGGGGCCCATACGATACGTGTTGCCAAGCCTGCCACCTCTCCACCCAGGTTTACTTAAAGAGGCTCCACAAGGTGACAGCTTGCTGGCTTGGGGGTGTCCTTCAGGAATGATGTTCTTGGGCGGTGAGTTACGTGAGGATGCGTCCGTGTGTCACCCACACCGAGGTGGTGCTGCGGCACTGCTGGTGCAAGCGAGGAGCTCCCGGACTGCTGCCGCTTCCCTCGGTGTCGCTGGGCTGTGCTTCCCCGGGCAGCTCCTGCCCAGAGCTCTTACACTCATGAACCTGCTTCAAAATACATCTTCAAATCTGCCGTCCAGTCTGGAGGTGTTACTTCACCGGAGTAAGTTTTCATGTTGCTGTCATGGTCAGCTGTGGCAATGCTCAGCTCGTGATGCAGTACCACCTACCAACTGGAGCCCGGCACCGCCTGCCGTCACGTGTTGTGGCAGTGTGGGTGTCCCTGTAGCAGCTAACGGGTCAGCTCTAGTGGAAATGGAGGCCAAATTCCTGGGGTCAAATGCCAGAATTCGTGCCTTTCACTGGCAGACACAAAGGGCTCTGTTTCTTTTTATTCTTCAAGGAATAAAAGGCTGGTCGTGATGGTGGCATTTGTGTGCTGATCTCTGTGAGGCTGCCAAGAGCCCTGCACCCCTCCTCGTTTCCCAAGTGTTTGTGTGATGCCGTGTCCCTCTTGGCAGAGGGTTGCGGTTGTCTCCCACCTCTCCAGAAGCAGCAAAAGCAGCTCCCGGCGTGGCTGGCAGAGCTGGAGGAGGTCGGGAGCTCCTGCCATGCTGCTCTCCCAGAGCCACATGGCTTGTAGGAGCTGCTCATGGCTCACGCGTAGGAAGTCCTGCAGGATAGAGCGCTGGGAACATGCAGATAAACCACGTTTTAGGTGTAAACCTGATCTAAAATAGACAAATATCTAAAGCGTCTCTGAGATGAGCTCTGCCAGATAGAGGTGCTGACGAGGGAGAGGGCTTCACTAGCTCGTTCCTCTTCCTTGCAGTTTGGGAAGGGGTGTGGGACACACGACCCTCTGACTGGTCCCTTCCTCCTGGCCACCCTCGGGGATGCCGCTGCCCATCCTGCAGCTCGCCCCTGGCAGCGCCGCCGCTGCGGTGGGCAGAACTGGGCGACGGCAGGTTTTAAAAAGTCCGCTCTCTCAGCAGGCAGCACCTCCCGGGAGCCGAGGGCGCTGGCAGCCGCACGCCTCACCTGATGCGTTCGAACGTCTCCACCCAGGACTGCACCAAAACCGGGCTGCTTTTGTTCTGTCCTTCGCATTTTGTGCAGCAAAAGCAGAAGCCGAGTCTGCGTCTCCTCTGCCAATGGCTCCGTAACCATCTCTTTTGTTCTGTGTCTTGCAATTTTGGCTGCCAGGGCAGCGTGGCATCGTGCCACGTAGTTAGGAACGTGGGCTAGTGTGGCGGTCCCGGCTGCCCTCCTGCACCGCGACGACCCTCCCGAGTCCCTCCTGCGGCCACCGCCGGCTCTAGACTTAGGTTTGACCATGCTTGTTGCATTTTTGTGGCCTTTGCCCGCGATTAATCGTAATGCCATAAGCATCTCGTACGTCTGCTGTTCACGGGGTGACTTTGTTGTGTGGTGGCAATGGCTGATCACTTGGTTGATGTTTTATAATCACATTGTGTGTGTTGAAGATGAAGTTCTCTTCTGGCTGGCAGAGCCTATCCTGGGGGACAGAGGAAAACTACAGGGAGGAAGGGAAAGGCGTCTTAAAACACAGATGTGACTCATTCTGTAGAACTTCACATTATAGAGCTTGCTGATTCCTAGAAAAAGAACTCCAAAAAAGTTTGGGTTTTTTTTCCTGGGGGAAAAAATAGAGGGGGAGGGGGGAAAGGAGTATTTTAAGACCTTTTGTGGAGGCTAAATGTAGCCAACAGAGAACTTCATCGTACTGCACTGGTGGTGTGGGGTTTTCTTTGTAACTGCAAGCCATCAGAGTGACCTCCTTACCTTGGGTTGTGTGTTTTGTTTTGATCAATGAGTTGCCATATGTCTGCCTAATTCCGAAATCCAAATTGCATAATATCTTGATTGAAATTTCTAGCTGAATTATTAAAAACCCGCAGACCAAAAAACCCTTCCCTTGTACATAGAAGCAGATTCTGGAGTTGCTGAGTGTGATTTTCTCGTGCGGTAAACTGCGGTGTGTGATACGCACTGGTGTATGCATTGGGCTGGGATGTATTTCTGGCAACAGAGCACAGGAGTACTTACTATTTTTTTAGCTAATGGTGCTTTTTGTTCAAAGTAGCACTGAAGAGCTGGAATTTTTCCTTGCTGAGCAAAACAGTAGCGCAGGATGTCGTGGATTTGCCGTCTCTGTGGAGCACGCCGTGGGAGCTGCGATGGAGGAGCTGTGTACGTGAAGGCAAAGCCGACGTGCGGAGTTTCTCAGGGACGAGTCGGCAGCGCGCGCTCGCCCCAGCGGCCCCGCACGTGGCCACATCCTCCGCGTGGGGTGTGCCAGCTCCGAAGAGCAGTTGGGTGGCAGCGAGGGACGTGGGGGGTGACCTGCGGAGGTGCTCGGACAGGGTGATGCGTGCCCTGGATTGCTGGGAGGCTCTCGGACCGTCCTCCTGGTCGTTTTGCAGGCGCAGGCTGGATGCCTACGCACAGGAAAAGCGCAGGGTCGTCTTCTGCTCCTGCTGGAGGATGTTTTTTTTAGCGAGTCCTGAGCGTGAGGATTGTGCATTTGGTTTTTTGTTGCGTTTGTGGAGTGGTTTTGACTTTACCAAGCCCTGGCGTAGCAGGAAGCCCAGTAGTGGGACATGTGCAGGGAGAAACGACAGGCAGCCAGAGCATCCCTCAGCAATGTGGGATGCAGGCTGTTGTCCGAGCTGCCCATGTGCAAGGGGCACGCGTGGGCTCCGCTCGTCTCGCCCACAGCGGCTGCCTGGGGATGTCTCTGTGGAGCCTTTCCCCAGTCCCTGGCAGGCCAGGAGAGCAGTGCTGCGCCTCTGCAATACTGGAAATAAACCAACACAACAACGCCCCAGAGACGAGTGTGAGGAGCCCCTCTGGGTTGGGGCTGAGCCCAGCTCCTCGGAAGACACTTGTGTGGGAGTTCAGCTCTCGGCCTGAGCTGGACCATAAGCTCTAGCTCCGATTCAGCCCTGTGGCTTCAGTTCAGGTCAGAGCTAAACCAAAAGTGATCCAGTGAATTTCTGCCACCTCATCTCATTCTTGTTAGCCGCAGGGTGATATTGGGTACAGTGCATTTATGGACTGAAGGGCTGTGAGGTCCCTCTTGCTGCACTGCGCCAGGGATGGCTCTGGCCTCTGGAGATGGTCTTGCACTTAATCAACCAAAGGTTGAGGTGTTCTCTCCACCATCCATCCTCCTCCCGGGTGCTGATCCTCTGAGGGCAGCCTCGTTATATCTAAGGACCCTTATTTCGGAGACGTTGTTGCTACATGGGGGGAGGAGAGCGCTCATCCTCTCATCGTGCAGATTGCCTCAAGAAAAACCAAAGTGCATATGTGAGTGGGAAAACGAGAGAAAACTCGGTTCAGATGAGCGCTTGTTTGTGAGAAGCCTTTTTCCTGCCTGAAGAGCGGGTTGAGCCATTCAGTGCTGGCTGTGAAGCAAATGGGAACAGCCCCATAACTGCTGGATGTGGGGCACCAGTCCCAGGTGGATCCCAGTATGTTGTAGGTGGTGGCAGAGACCTGGGACGGACACTCGGCTGGGATGAGGGCAGCCAGTGACCCAATCCAGCAGAAGTTTCCAGTTGGCTGGGAGTCCCTGTGAAGCACCGGAGCACCGGGTCCCGCTGCTGGGCAGCGTGGTGGGTCTGCTGGGGCTCCCGATCCCGGAGATTAGACGGATGAGTGGGCAAGATACCCTTTTCCTGAGCCGCTGATCTCGGCTTTAGAGAGCAGTTTAGGCACATACAAACCTGCGGCTTGTGAAAAGCCTGTGGGAGGCTTTAAAACGTGGTCGTGTTCGAAAATGTGCTCCCACACGCATCCACACAGAAATCTCCAAAATATTTGAATCCGCATGAGCTCTTTGCAGAGTTTTACTTTGGTTTTTCTTGTTTGCCGAAACCAGCTGGGTTCGGGGGCAGGGTGGAACGAGGGTGGCTCTTGGTTCATGCCGTTGCCTTGCGTGGTTCAGCAAGCAGCCGGCCAAAGGGACCTGTTCCACCGCCTGCACTTCTCGCTGCAGGTGGCTCTGATCTCCCAGTGCTCACGTGCCGTGTGCTGGTGACCGTCTGCACACCCCTGTTGCTTAAATAAGCCCCAAATCCATCAAGCCTGCGTGCCATGGAGCTCTGCTGCCCCCAGGGTTGGGCTGGCAGATGCTGTTGGTGCTTTGGGTCGCGTGTGCAAGTGCCTGGTTCTGTCTGGCCCGTGGCAGCTTGTGTGGATGGACCTAAACCTTCCATTTTGCGCGGTTTTTACTCTTGCTTGAGGCCTGACTTGTTGCGGGCTCCTTGGATAATATAGCCTTTTCATTTTGCTGCTGGTTTGTTTTTTTTTTTCCCTTTCCTCCTCATTAGCAGTTTCTAGCGAACGAGTGGGCAATCCTGCATTAATCATCTCCAGGATCTTTCAGTCTATAGACTTTAATTGACTGTGGCGTTGTTAAATTCCTTCTCGGCAGCACAGCTACCTCGGGGCAGGGGCTGGCAAAAGGCAGAGCTCGTGGACACACAAGCATCGCTGCCGGCACGGCCGCTGCTGAGGGGTGTTACTCCGGGGAAGAAAACCAGAATTAATATCTTGTGTTTTACACCAAACACCCTGTAGCATTGCCCTAAACATCCAGTGTTATGGAAACACCGGCTTAAATGTGTAGTAATTGATAACAGCTCGCAAGCTGGAAGGGCCTCACTGTGCCCGGGGACAGTGGTTGTCCCTGGTGGGACGCTACGCTGATGGGACAAGCGGAGGAGTGACCCGGTGTCAGGGTGTTCCCTGCGGGGCTGTGGGTCCTCAGAAGACTCTACCAGGGTTTGGGTGGTGGGGAGCATGGACCTGGAGGATGTGGGATGTGGTGAGGCTGCCAGAGCACGTGGGGGCCAGGGAGGTGTGACGAGCCAGCTGGGCATGGGCTGTGTCGCTACCATCCAGGGAGGTTATTTTGGGGACCAGCAGCCTGGACAGTGGGAGGAACAAGACATGGAGACCAGGGCACGTGTCCGTTCTTGCAGACCATGCTTCACCTCGCGTTCCTTCCACCCTTGGGTTGTAGGAGTGTTTTGCTTTCCATTCCCTCCACCCCAAGCAGCACCGCTGGGCACTGCCATTTCCGTGGCTGATGCACGTGGATTTGGGAGGGCAGGCGGGGGGACACGCGGGCTGCAGGGACGCCATCCCCTCACTGACCCTCTCCCTTTGCCTCCGCAGACTCACGCCTCACTATGTTTACCCCCAAGCTATCATCCAGCCCAGCGTGGTGATCCCTACCCCCGTGCAGTCCATCACGTCTCCCTACATCGACTACACCGCCGCCAGCCAAGCCTATTCCCAGTACACCACAGCTGCCTACGATCAGTACCCCTACGCTGCCTCTCCCGCTGCCGGGTTTGTGGGATACGGCTACACGGGCGCCGTCCAGCCTCCCATCACCGCCAGCAACCCCGCGGCGCCCGCCACCGCTTTCGTGCAGTACCAGCCCCAACAGCTGCAGCCCGACCGCATGCAGTAGGGGTCCTGCCCGCGCCTTCGCCACCGAGGACAATCTTTTACAATGGAAGGATACAACTAGGACAACAAAAGCAAGAAAAAACCCACAAACCCAATAAAAGAAACAAACACACAAAAAAAAGCACCCAGTCCCTTTATCCCCTTTACATAGGTGCGTATCAATACCTAAGCTATTTATAGTGTTAAGGGCGAACCCCAACCCTTGCGGTCTGACTGTGCTCATGAAAGTGGACTTCTGGTAAGTTTTTTTGGGGGTTTTTTTTGTTTTTTTTTTAATCTGGACAGCTATTGTCTTGAAGATATTCTAAAAGTGACTGAAATGTTTCACAGGAAAACTACAGATTCTTGCACACATCGTGGTCTGCTTCCATCACCCCTGGTCGTCTTTCCGGCCCTATCCCGTCAGCCCTCCCCTCATCAAACCTGCAGTCCTCTTAATTACTGTTGAGGTACAGAGGTACTCGAAGAACATGGAAAAAAAGCAATCTTATTTTTTTGGTTGTACAAAAACTTTGTAATACTCAGAGATGCCTTACAGAAAAAAAAAAAAAAAAGAAAAAGAAAAACTATTTTTTAATATTTATTGCGATTTTATTCGCATGAGCTGTGAATTGCAGACAGAAGAATAGTAGTAAGTATCTGCCTTGTTTAATTCTCATTTTACTAAATTATTGTACGTAGGTAAAAGTTCTTAAGTAATTGCTGAATCACTTCAACATGCAAAAGGGAATATTGGCTTGAAGGAGAGCAGAATATTCCTTTAGTCAACGCACTGTACTATTTTCTTATTGTAATTGTTACTCTGTTAAGATTATCTCAAATTTAGGTATATTTTTAAATGCAAAAAACCAAGAATACTGAACATTTTGTCTACTTTGGTAGATCTTTTGTTACAATGCTGCAACCTATGGAGACATTTACAGTATTTATGTAAAAGAGATTTGGGGCTGTTGGCCAGCAAAGCTTAGGAGAATATCGTGAGTGGAGCAAAAGAGAAAAAGGTGTTATGTCATTGAACAAATGGGTAATCATGACTTTTTTATGCCTATAATCCAACAGCCAAATAAAGGAAGAGAACAGATGATGTAAGTTAAGTGCATTTCTACAAAGAACAGCAATAAACTATTTTAACTTTTAAAATTATTCGATACTGTATGGTACTATGTTTGCTTGGTTGGAGTACCTTCACGCTGACCCAGCCTGGCTACGCTGGGGCTCTGCCCGCGAGCGTACTGGAGGGCTTGGGACCACGTGTCCTGGGGTGCAGCGGAGCCCGGCAGGAGCCCCTGCTCGCATCCCGCATCCCTACCCAGCGTCACAGCGTGCCCCGGGCGCCGTTGCTCGCTCTGCATGTCCTGAGTCACCTGTAGCTCTTGGCACCTCGGGGTTTTTTGAGCTCCCGGAGCACCATGCCAGCGCCGCACGGTCCCCAGTGCTTGTGCTCACACTCAGTCTGTACAGAGCAGAGGGGGCAAAGCGCTGCCATCCGGGTGCAGCTCCAGTGGAAACTGGGACAGCTGAGATCGGATCTTACCCCAGAATCCTCAGGATATCGCCTTTGTTGTGCTGTTTGCTTAGAATACCTTTCTTTCCTAAATTGAATCTATCCAAAAGTGAGTGGTCTTCCAAAGCCCTGTCCCAGTTAAGGGATCTCGGATCCGGCAGGCTGCGGGCAGTGGTGAGGCTCTGGCAGGGTGCTTGCACCCCTGAGCCTCATTTGCATTTGTCAGCCACACTGGACTTTGCCTCACCAGCTAGCTTTAGAAATTTGGCTCTCAGATTTTGACCATTACAACTGTGAATATCAGCTTTAAATGTAAATAAAATTATTCTGCCTGAATATGCTGGTTACCTAGTTCATCCCTGTAAAGGTTACAGCAGGTTTAGTGCCAGGAAGTCTCTGCACCTTTGGCATCGGTGTATATTGCTGTTCAGAAGGCGATGATGATTTCTAAAGCACACTGGGGAAAAAGGGTGCCATAGGATAGAAACAGAGCCAGTGCAGCACCGTGTCTGATCAGTGTCCCCGGTGAACTTAAAGGCACACGGTAGACATGTCCAACGTCATCAGTAGGCCTCAGAGTAAACAGTCCATCTCAATGAATGGAAACAGTTCATTCCTCCCTTGCTCATATTGCGTGAGAATGCAGATCCTGGTCGGGCTCTTTGTCCTGCCCAGGGTTTTGCTTACAACCATGCGGGTGACATTTATTTCCTTTTTAAGTAATTAGTTTCTGGATATGCCTGTGGGGCTGCCAAAGGAGTAAGAGCTGAGCGCTGCATCCAGCATGGCCCTGACGAGGAGCGCAGCCTGGCCCGAGAAACCTGCCTTTGAAGTGCTATCGGGGCCAGGGATTATTCAGCAATTCCTCTTTCTCCCTGTCATGAGTCTTTCCGAGGAGGAGGAGGAGGGAGGGGAGGCTTTCAGAGGCAGGCGAAGGTGCGGGGAGTGTTGCGGTGCCTGTCCTCCGCCAGCATTCCCACCTGGCTCTGGCAATGCTGAACATTGGCTTTTGCCTTCACCGAGGAGCGGTGTCTCCCCCAGGTCAATAGGAAGAGCAAGACTTCCAAAGATTAATTTGTCATTGGAAAAAAAAAAATAACGTGTCTAGTGCATTTTAAAGTGAAAAGAGTGATGATTTTCCATTTAGCTGACTCTAATTTCCTGAAAGGTGGCCAAAGCTGCCGGGAAGCGAGGGGGCAGGCGGCTCGGAACAGCAGCACGCCTCCCTTGCCCGGCACCGCTGCCGAACGCCATTCCTGCATCCCGCTCCGTTTTGCTCCGGGCTCATTATGAGAAACAACCACATCAAAACAACAGCCCAACCTGCCGCCTTCCTGTTTGCGAAAACCCAGCTGTGAAATTGTGGCCAGGCAGGATAATAATGGTAATAATAGCGATACTAATAATAAGCTGTCCAGTTTCCCGGGTGGAAGCGGGCCTGGGATGGCAGGTGGCGGGGGAAGCCTGTGGCCCTCCCCCAAAAAAGGAGCCCAAGCGCTTCCTTGACGCAGTGCTAGGCTGGGGAAACGGGAAGAGCCCAGCGGGTCACGGTGTTAGAGGGACAAGGGTTCAGTGCAGTTGGATGCGGATGAGAGGCAGTGGCTGTGTGGCTCCTGGCTGGTCAGGGTAGCGCAGGACAAGTGCCTAAATCACCTTGCAATTGCTTAAAAGCATAATTTTTTTCTAATTCCACCCCCCCACCCCTCCCCTTGCTTGACACAGCACCCTCTCTCACCTGCACCATGTGCCTTATGTTGTCCTGGCACAAAGCGGGCTCACCCCGGGCAGCCCAGCTCTGCTCCGGGCAGACGGGAGCCCAGGGTGGGCACGGGCTGCAGTGCTGCTGTGAGAGCTTTGGTGCCACGGGGTTGCGGGGAGGAGCGGCGAGGGCTGGATGGTTTTGGCAGGGCAGCCCCCTGCATGGCACAGGTCCCGGGGCTGGGAGCGGCCACAGGGTGCAGACCTTGTCCTGGGCACATCGCCGTGGCCATGCTGGTGGCTGACCCGGTCCAGGCCACCTCCCAGCAGCTGTGCCCACATGCCCAGTCATTTGTATCACAAATTCAAATCTTCTTTTTTTTTTAATTTTTTTTCTTTTCTCATAGGAAGCCATGGCCCCGGGGCTGTCAGGGTGTGCTTTGGCTTGTGTGGGCTGGAGCACGTGCAGCCCCTCTGCTCTCATGGGGGAGCATCACTGTAAATACCAGTGCTGGGGTCCTGGCCATCTCCCAGATGAGCCCAGCCACAGCCCGGCATCGCCTCCCTTCCCAGCCCGCAGCCAAGAGCCATCCCTGTGCCCCAGGCTGCCTATGGAGCTTCATGGCTGGTGCCAGACCCTCCCCACTGGCCTGCAGCAGGAATGGGATGGCTTGGGTGACATTTCTGCCCTTCCTGGGCACTGCCTCGCTCCGAGGTGTCCCCTGTCATGGGGGCACAGCCGAGGGCTCGGCTGCCGTTGGCCACCCAAACCCGCTCGTGATAAGGGGCAGGGGGGCACCGAGCCCGTGTCTCCGCAGTTCTCACCCCCATGTTATCTGGCCAAGGCACGTGGGGAGCCCCGGGGCTCTGCAGTGGCACCCCCAGCCGGTGGCTGTCCCCAGGTGGGAGGGCTGGGGGCACCAGGGGCACCGCCAGCCCCCGCAGCCCAGCTCCCACGGCTCGTGGAGCCCCAGCGCCAAAACTTTCCGGCTGGGAGGGAAAGGCCGAGCGCAGGATTTATTTGCATAGTAACTGGGCTGCTGTTGGCACTTACCCTTAAAATAAAGTTCACAGCAAAATGTTTTTATCCCCGTGCATACAGGGAATGCTAACGGCATCCTTTTTTGTTTTTTTTCTTCTGGCTGAAACTTGTTTTTCCCTCCTTTGTGCCTCTCTGAATCCTGCCAGCGTAGAGATTCCCTTGTTCAGAGAGAAAAAAAGAAAGTGGGGGGAAAAAAAAAGAAAAAAAGAAAAAACTTAAGCCTGGGATTAAAAACCATCACTAAAATAGTTTGAATAACAAAGTCAACTGACTCGCTGGGAGCCTGGTGAATGCCTGTCACGTATCGCCCTTCGGCCGGGGGCACGGTCATGTGTTTCACTAGATAGTTCCTGGAAAAGCTTCTGCTCAGCCCGATAGACCTGTGGCTGCTGATACCGCTGTGCCTGCACTGGCCCCGCTCTCCCAGAGGGCTGCGGAAAACTTTCCAAACTTATACAAAGGGGGGAGGGAAATTAGTAAATCTCCCTTGGGTACCAGAGCCATCGGGTCTTCTTGTGACCTCAAGACCAACCAGCTGTAAATGGTGATTGGGGCTTCTCCAGCTCCAGTAGTCACGGGATTTATGGATTTCCCTCCCCCCGACACACTAATTTTTGCATAGTTTTAGCTACATAAATTTATCAAAAAAGTGGGATCTTGCATAACGTAAAAGCAGAGGGTTTGTAAATCTGCCCCCCCCGGCAGAGCCGCCTCACCATGTCAGACACAGCGCGTGGGATTGCGCAGCCAGGAATGTGTTACTGGGGGCATTTGTACCTAAAACCCAAACCCGAATATGTCAGCTTTATCCTTTTGCTGACATCAGCGGCACAAACCTGGAAACACAGAGGTGTGACCAGACACAGCGAGAGGGACGATGGCTCAGATAAGGCCACGCTGTGTGGGAGGGCAGTTAAAGGCTCAGATTTATTAGCTGTGTGCCCATGCTTGGGAGGCTGATGGTGGTGGTGGAGAGGCAGATGATGGAGAAGTTGGTGATGGAAAGGTCAGAGATGGAGACACCAGAGATGGAAAAGCCAGAGATTGTTGTTCTGAAAGTGCTGCGATGTTTTAGGGTGAAACTGGGCACTAAAGGCACAGCACAGCCCCAGTGAACCAGACTGGTGGGCACAGGGTGAGCCCAACCTCAGCCGCTGGACCCGGGGCCGGGATGGGGCAGTGCCACCATGGCACAGGTGTCCTGCTCCAGAGGGACTCGGAGCAGCACTGCCCATGAGCACAGGGTTTACACATCTTTCCCTGAAGAGCCCTAAATATATGTGCATGAGAATATGTATTTGTATATACATATATTTAAACATATCTGTATGAATATATATTTATATGCAGCTATGTTTAAACATACACAGGCAGTTTATATATAAAAATACATATGTATATGCACATAGTAAGTATTTTTTCCTTCTCCCCGCGGGTGCCTTTGAGCTGCAGCCTCTGCAGCAACCCCTGGGCTTGCTGCGTTCACATGCCATGAACTGCACATTTACAGGAGGAGGGATGGTGCCCTGTTATCCAGGTTATGGCCCACATTTTTCCCCCGTGGAGGAGGGGGGGGACTCGCTCCTGGAGCCACCTGCCCCCCCAGCATGAGGGGGGCTGCACCACCATGGCACACCCCATCCACCAAACTAGTGCAGTAGAGCAGGGAGGAGAGACAAGCGGCGTTAAAAATTGCGGCTGGACACCGTTAGTGTTAGTGGCCCCTTATTAAAGAATGTTTTACATGGTCTTTCAAGAGCCACCACACTCGGCTTTAAATAGAAATGAGATAAAGAAGCGTGAGGTGAAGTAATCTAACGAATTGATATGTGAGAAGAGCTCAACTCCGACTTTCGGAAGCCTCTCGGGCAGCCTGATCATTAAGTCCTATTGAACTGATGAGCCCCGACATCCCGGGAACTGATTTTTAAAAGCATTTACCCACGTAAAACTGGAGAGCGCGGCCATTTGTAAATCAGCCAGGAACATGTCTTGGTCTGAAAATAGCACTAAGCATCTCATTACATGGTTAACACTCAAAAGATCTTTTAAAATCAGACTAAGCATGCTTGAGTGGTTCCCGTTTAATCTCTACCTCTAGATAAACACCGGGGGGGTCAGCGTGCGCGCGCAGATACCGAGAGCCGTTTGCTTTCCCCAGCAGCATCAGCTGGTCGTGTTTACGAGAGCTGCTGACATGCTAGCCCAGTAAGCAAGCTTTGCAAAATGAAAGTGAAATGAAATAAATAAATCGTACCATTAGTTTTCTGTGAGCGGGCTAAAGACAGCAGGCAAATTAGCAGGTTTTAGGCATAAACATGGTAGAATGAACCCTCAGGGGAAGAAAAATCCTCCAAACCCCACATCTGATCCCTTTTCAACGGTGTATGCTACTCCTTCTTTCATGCTATTTTAGTCAGATAAACTAGTTTGGTTTCCTGTTTCCAATGAATTTTATATGTATAAAAATATTTATACTATATTTATATATTTATATAATATTTGTATATTTATATAACATATAAATCTGATTGCAAACATGATGTGTCAACATGCGTGTATGAGCAAACACCTATTTTCTGTCCGTATCTGTGTGTATTCATTTGCGTATGTGAAAGACTACGTACGAATGCCTTATTTCAACCAATATTTTAACTTTTATTTCATAAATCCTGACTGCTGAAGATGCCAGATGAAGTTTAGGTTAGAAGTTAATTTAAAATGAGGAACATAACATAGCAGTGATATAATATGCTTATAAACTTAACGGAGGTAGGGCCGGTTTTGGGGCGCTCAGACATTTGAGTCCATGAACCTCGCTGGGCACAGCTCTCACCCGCCCAGCGTCTGCCCACCATGTCCTGCAGCATTTTCCCTTTCCAGGCTCCCTGTTTGCTGAGCCCACTCCAGAGCAGCCCGAAGGCTGACCGAGGCTTGGCAGGAGCCCCACCGCTTTCTGCTGCCCCAGCCTGCCTGCAGGCTGCATCTGGGACCGTGCTGCCAATTGACTTAGGGCTGGAAATGCCATCTCTGTCCCAGTAAGACGCAGCCATCGCTGCCGCGGATGCAGCTGGTGGGAAGGTTTTGCTGTGGGACTGGGTAAGGCTGCACAGGACCCACCCCTAGAGCTGTGCCCCAGCATCACTGGGATGAGCATGAGCTGATACCCACGTCCTGGACTGTGCTGACATTTCAGCAGGCTGGAAAATACAGTAAAAAAAAGCCATGCTGGAGTGAGAACTGTGCCTGGGAGACAGGCACGCACGGTCCAGGGCCATCCTTGGCTCCTGCTGGAGGGAGCCCTGGGCTGAGCAGCGCCTGCTGGTGTTCCTCATCCTCTTGCCCTGCGCTGCCATACGTGCTCAGGCAGTTTGCCTGTGGGTGTCTGTCTGTCTTTCTGCATTCCTGTATTCCTGTATGCTCTCTTCGATCAGCCGACCAAGAGCACTTCTTCAGCCTCAGTCTGTGCAATCCAGAATACAGATATTTTGGGCATCTGCAATCTGGACGAAAGCTCCAGTCCTGCCAGCAGCTCTGCACAGGATTGAATGGAAAAAAAAATAAAAATATCCCATGAACTTGGGTAAATGGTGCCAGGCTGCCCCGGGCAGGGGAGCAGCCCCAGCCCCAGCCCCAGAGTTGCTCTGCAGCCGCCCAGCTGAGACAGAGCCCGCAGAAAAAATAATAAATTGAATCCAAATATTTATACCACTGGCACTGTCCGGGCCATGTGCCTAGTAAAGCTGAAGGGTGCATGAATATTTTCTTGTAGCTGCTGTCTAAACTGCCAGAAATGGTTGCTGTGCACAAAGGCATCCCGGTGCGGTGTGGGAGGAGGCTGGGAGGGCTGAGACCTGATCGGATAGATGGATGGATGCATGGATGGATGCACACAGGAGTTGGGTGCCGGTTCAGACACTGGACCAAGAGCTTTGTGCACGGGCAGTGGGTTTGGGGGCAGGTATGGGGGTCCCTCCGGATTGCCGGCACAGTGAGGACCCTGGATTTCCCTCTCCCCATCAGAGCACACATGCATGCAGCGTTTCCTCTTCCCATCCCCATCAGACGCGGTGGGCTCTGTACGTGCGAGGCACTGAGCTCCAGCACACGTCGTTTGCACAGCCCGGGCTCCCGCGGGTGTCTGCAGCACGTCCTGGTTGCTACAGGCTTCTGTGCTGAGATGCTGAAAAAAAAAACCCCAACAACCAACCACCCCAGCCCAACCAAGCACAGCCCGAGCCCGCAGCCCGAGAGCATCACAGCGCCACGGTTACAACAGGCTTACTCATTTCACCAGCGAGTAAGACCAAAAGAGGAGCCCCGCGGCGGGGGGGGGGGGG
>VZSF01005789.1:197360-375485 GCA_013398295.1 Chionis minor | reverse complement strand
CAATCCGAAGTCTAGAAACTGGAGGCGGGGACGGTACCAGCCAAGGTCTGTCCTCGGCCACCCCGTGGGCTGGGTGGTGCTGGGAANCCAAACTGCACACGATAAGCTCTGCTCCAAAGCGCATTTTTGTCAGAGGGCAGCAAGATAAAAAAACCTTAAAATAGCTCAGTGTGACATTTGCCAGGGTCCGTGCCACCGCTCTTCCCACAAGCTGCCATCGCTTGTCTTCCCTCCCCAGCTTCAGGGCCCCCATCCCCGGCTGGCGGTGAGGAGCGCTGTGCGCTCTTGGCCATCTCCCCTTTGGCTCCGGCCAAACACTGCTTGGCCAAGTCCCCAGCGAGGGAACAAAAGCGGAGAGCCCCAGCCATGGGCTGGGGAGCTGGGGGAGGGCGCAGCTCCCTGCAGGGCTCCTCTCCAGCTCTGGAAACCAACCGGGCAGAAAAGCTAAAGATCCCCCTCGCTGCCTTGGCCGCCCCCCGGCACTGCCCGGGGACGCCGTGGGCTGCGTCGCGCCTCGCCAAGGCGCACTGGCAGCTCCCTGAGGCTGGGTGCCATGGGGAAGGCTGAGGGAGATGATGCCAGCATCTTCTGCTGGAAAGGCCAGCTCCAGCTCCAGCTCCAGCTCCCTCCTCGAAGGGTGATCCCACTTCTTTAACCCCTCCGGCGCCAGCTGCAGCACCCTGGCCTCGGTCCCCGGGCTCTCAGCCGTGCTGCCAAACCAGTGTCATAAAAGGCTTTAGCCTTTCGCAGGTTTAAGGCACATTCCTCCAACTCTCCCTAATTTTGTGTTTAGTTTTGTGCAGCTATTAGCGTGCTGTATTTAAAGGCACAGTTTCAATTCGTATCTACCCTGATAATTTCTTTTTTTCTTTTTTTAAATGGAAAACAACATTAAAAATAGCCATCGGAGAAAACAAATATTGTAATACCCACACAGATTTTTTCTGACAATTTAAAAAATGCTCACGAGAGAACTACTTTTAAGCAGTGAAGAATTGTGGTGGCAAATTTGCAGCGCAGATGTAACACTAAGAAAATGAAGCATGTCCCAGTGTCACCTGCAGTCTCGGTCAGTCACAGTTTGGCTCCAAGGACAGGCTGTCATGACGCACCATGCTTATTCTTTTATTCATTATATTAATTCTTTTGTTCATGATATGACTAGTGAAAGCAGCTGAGCTCACTCCAGTTCGCCTGTGGCCCTGGAACGAGCCTTTCTGCCCTCACCCCGTGGTGCAGGTGATGGTGAGGGGCTTTGCCCGGACCTCCCCGCGGGGAGACATGCGCCCCCTCCTCTGCCATTCCCCCAGGCTCTCGTGAGACGAAGTGGTGGCAGCAAGGCAGGGTGGGTGGTGGTGCGTGACTGGGAACCACCAGCACGGTGGCCCGTCCCCTGTGGTGTGTAAAAAAGCAAGGTTCTCCCATCAGTGGGGCAGGGAGCGCCGCGGGAAGGGGCTCCTTCACTACACCCACATCTGGCCACGGGGCTGCAGAACCAGCCTGGGGGGAGCTGTGAGTGGGTCTGGGGGGAAACCCAAGCCCCCTCCTCACCCTTCCATGGCCCCAGGCAGGGGAAGAGGCAGGCGGACATCACTGCAGGGAGAGGGATTCTCCCTGCTTCCCAGGCGGTGACCGACATGACCAGTCACGGGCCCTAAAAGGTTAATTAAGCCTCACATCCTCCTGGCACCTTCTGCTGTGCTGGTATCCCCAAAATACAACCCTGCATGTCCCCCTTGCAGCCAGTGGCTGCCTGAGTGCCAGTGCAGGGCAACGGCCCCTCTGAAGGCCCTTTTTAAAAGCAGATTTATCCCCAGTTTAACCAGCCCTCCACACACTCTGCACACCAGAGCTCAGCTGCCCGCCTGGCTTTCACACAGTGTGTGGAGGGGCACAGGGATGCTGAGGCCAAGGAAGAACTTGGCTCAGGGGGGGAAAAACACTCCGGAGAGGTGCAATCTGTCTGGAAAACAGGGGTTTTTTGCTGTGGCTCCGGGAGCACATGGCACGGGTTTGGCCACTCTCCCCACGGGAACAGCATCCCGCAGCCCGCGTGGGAAAGGCTCTGCTTTGTCCCCTCGGCGCCCCTCGCCGCTATGTAAATAGTGACGGGATTTTCTGAGCGGCCGTGAAATGCACATCTGCTGAGGCAAAACCGCCGCCGCCGCCGCCGCGGGCAGGAGCAGGCGGCCGGGAGAGCCTGGCGCAGGAAGCTCGCCACGGTGCACGGGTGACTTTTCTGCATGAGCCAGGCTGCCAGCTGGAACTTTTGGCCTGCAAGTGCTTCTCGCATCCAAAATAGCCACCCCTGTTGCCCTCCTTGCCCCAAGAGCCCCCAGGTAGGCAATGGGGAAGCGTCTCCAACAGTCACCCAGGGACAACCCCTGCAGCATGCCTGTCCCCTGCACGCTCACGGAGATAAGGCTGGAGGATGATTAGTTCGTGCTGTCATCAAGACAAAATAAAGCCCGGCTGCTTGCAATACAGGGTGGGTTTTGGTTTTTTTTTCTTAATTGTTCTATTTCCATGCGCCTATGTGCGCCCGGCCGCCCTGCTCTTGCCAGGAAAGCCGAGTGCTGATCATTGTCAGATGGTTCATGCAGAGGTTTCTGTTTTGTTTTGTTTTGTTTTTACAAGGATCCAAGATGATAGGGGGAGGGAAAGAACTTTTGTCCTCTGCTTAAAATAATTCAAGAGCTTTCCACTGCCTACACCAGGCTCAAGCAGACATTTGCATAACAAATGAGCTTCTCCCCACTCTTCAGCCCCGGGTGACCCCTGTGACTCCTCCTGCAGAAGGAGGCTCCATCTCCATCTCCATCATCTCTATCATCTCCATCATCTCCATCTCCATCGTCTCCATCTCCATCATCTCCATCGCCCATCCCAGTCCTGTGCCCGGGTTGCCTGTGGGGAAGGAAGGGCATGTGGAAGGTTACAAGTTTTCGGCACTTTTGTCAATCAAGACTTTGTAAACTGCCTCTGGAACATTTCAGCAGTAAAACATTCATTTGGTGACCAACAAATAATTCCAGGCGTCTTGTATTTTGCTGTAAAGATGCTACAAAGCAAGATGATTACTGAAGGTTTCTCTCCAAGCCAAAGCCCGTTGACAGCAGGACCAAACACCGACTTTCCCATTATTTGCAGAAGTGGCCACTCTGCCAGGGTTTCTGCTCCGAGCAGCGATGCACAAGCACAAGGCACAGGCCTAAGAGCCTGTTCAGGTGCAGGAAAATCAAGCAAAGCCCCTAGAAGTTTCATGTGATTTATTTTTATTTTTGCCCCTGAGGCGGATTAACACCTTTTAGATGTATAACTTATTCCAACGGTTCTGCTATTGCTATTTAAACCGATGTCATTGCAGAACGCTTCCACCCTGCTGCAATGGCCAGGGTAACGCTTTTCAGCCCAGCAAGCAGGAAAAACTGCTGTGAGAGCCCACAGCCAGAGACGTTTTGTGCAAAGCCCTATCACCTCAACCCCTTCAGTGAGGAACTGGAGGAATTTTCCAGTTCCCATCCTCCTTTTGGGAGGGAAAAAGTGGGGGAATAAAGCTTACGTACCTTCATGTAGCTTTGTGAGGTGGCAGGAGGGTTTTCACGAGGAACTGGGGGGAAGCACATGCTGTCAGAGTCCAAATGCCCCAATAATTATATCAGAATATTGCATTCTGGTGAAGAGAAGTGGGGAAGAAGGGAAGTCCCAGCAATACTGAAACATCCCTTTCAGACAATGACTGAAAAAATGTTGCAGTTACTAATTTTGAAATGAGTTTCTGTAGGCGTTAGATTTTTTTTGCATGACATCACGTTATGGATACACAATTGAAAAAAAATTAATCTATAATCAGTCAGAAACTCTCATCCCTCCACTCCCCACTTTCGTTTAGAGCAAACTCTGAAATCAGGCATTTTTACATAAGGAGAATTATAGACCAAACCTCCAGAAACCTTTGCAACTTTAGACATCCATCCTCTGCACCAGGTCCTTGCCCTTTTTGGCCAGTCCCCTGAGATCAGTGAGTTACTCTGGCCTCCCCAGTGCTCCAGAAGGGAGGGCACACATCCCTCCTCCAGCCTCCCGCATCCCAGTGGGGGAGATGCCGCTCACAACCACCCACTCCTACCAGGGCAGGGCTGAGGGCTGAGCCCAGCCGTCAGCGTAGGAACACGGCTTGGAGACCAGACAAGTAAATGCTTAATATAAGGTTTGAGGTTCAATGGATCTGGGCTGTTTATTTTTCCATAGCAAACCTAAAGCACCGCAAAGTTCTGCAGTGAGGTGCGAGGTAAAATCCAGGAGAAATTCTCCTGGCTAGTTTTTTTAAATTTTTTTTTTTTTAATTTTTTTTTTTTTTTTTTTTTGGCTCTGGGGATTTGGAACTTGTTTTGGTGGACACCAGCAGGTCAGACACGAGTCCACCTCTCCTTCCTATGTGCTCCAGGACTGTTTATCCCCACCTGAAAGAGCAGAGCTGAAGTCAGGGCTCTCCTGAAATTCCTGGTGACTTGGCAGAGTCGGTTTTCGTCCTGAGAACAGGTTTGAATCGTGGCTTTTATGGCTTGGGTTTACAGCAAACACCACGAATCCCCAGGTTCCCCTGACCCACCTTCTGTCTGCCAGCACTTCCAAACTTCAACCTGAGACACTGTTCCATCCACTTGACCACAAAACCCTCCTCCTGTACATGCAAACCCCCAGTCCCACCAGCACCTCCACTGGGCAGGAGTCTCTAAGGCACTTTGTTAATGCCCAGGCTGGCAGCCTGCACGCCCCGAGCAGGGTAGGACAGGGCCCCCCCCCGGGGCTCGCTGCAGCTTGCAGTGCAACCTGCTGGGCTGCTTTGGGTTTCGTTCAATTCGATCAAAGCCTCAGAGATGCCATATGGCTCCCGCGGATGTTTCGCTGCAGGGGGTTTTGGTTTGCAGGATGGTGGTTATGGCTGGCGGAGACAGGGGAGCAGCTCCCACCCCTGCTCCTGAGCGCCCAGGGGTGACAAATGGCTCTGAAGGCACCGAGGTGGCCCCAGCCCACATCAGTGCCCAAAGCGCGGGGAAAGCACTGCTCTGGAGCTGCAAGAGGATGACACTGTCTGCATGGTCACTCCGCTTGGGTTTTGCTTCAGAGCCGAACAAAACTGAACACCGAAAAACCTGAGAAGGGCAGGAGTGCAGAACTGCCCTCCCCACCCCTTCCCATGCTGACGGCGCAAGTGGAAAATCCTCCTGGGGCTGCAAAAGGTTCCCTGAAATAGCCTGGAGAGGAGAGAGGAGGCTGCTGCGCTGCAGACCCTGCCTGGGAGCTGCTCCGTTGGGACAGGAGCGCCGGCAGCCGAGCCCGGCACACGGGTCCCTCCGGCCGGGACACAGCACCCCGGAGCGGGCAGGCACCGGGTGAGCGCTCCTGCGCGGCCGTTTGCGAGTCACGCCTGGCCTCCCCCAGCACTTCTTCATTTTTGCGGTCTATTGAAATAATGGCTTTTATAGGATGTCAGCTCAGGGTGATTTACTTTCCTTTCCAGCCAGCCATCCCCTCCGTGGCGCTAGAGAAAGGCTCCCATTTCAGACATACCCAGGATACCAAGCTGGGATTACGGCAGAGGTATGCCATGAGGAAAACACAACGGTGGGAACAGCACTTACAGTTACCTGGTGGGTTTTGCTTCTGCTTCAAGACACAAGACTGAGAAGGCAAAGCCTATAAAAACCCCACACTGTACAGGGTGCTCATGGCAAAGCAGGTCACAGGCAGTATTTTTCTACAGCACGTAAATTAGGACCCTCTGGGCCATTTAAAAAAATAATTTAAGAGCCTAAATGTCACCTGGAAAATGCATACCTGTTCCTCACAGCTGTGGTGTCCAGGTGTAATGAGGCAGGGGAGGCTCTGCCCAGGCTTTCGGAGCACCCTTCGTGGGCTGTAGCTGGAGGGACAGGAGGGGATGGGAGCAGGAGCCCGGACATTTCTCCTGGTGTCTGCCAGGAAGAGACTGCTCCAGGACCTCCCTTTGCTGCCTGCGCTGCTGCTGCACATGGATGGAGAAGCCAGTAAAAGTTTGTCCTCGAGCTAAAGGAGCCTCCAGCGTCCTTCTCTCTCCACCATCTCTGCCTGCCTTCCTTCTCCCAGGTATTTTCCCCAAACTGATTTACAAGAACCGGTCTCCTCCTGGCTCAACCGGGTGCAAACATCACCAGACTTCCTGTCTTGGGGCACCATCTCAAACCAGTACACTGAGAACTGGGGAAACTGAGGCACGTACAACGACCAGGAAAACCCTGCAGGCTATTTTCACATTCTCCAGGAGGGAGTAGGGCCCACCATGCCCTGGATCCTTGGTTTGATTTGGTGATACTTCCCACATGCAGTTCCCGGTCCTCCTCACTGCCTCCTCCGTGACTGCCCAGTGCCATCTGGTAACAAACCCTGGTACACCAGTACATGCTGCACCGCAGGTACCAGTAGCCATTTTAAATGGTCACCAGTTTAAAAAGAAAAAAAAACCCCAACGACAAAAGACCAACAAATAGTTGACTCAGTTCCCAGGCAAATACAATGAACGGTTTTGGATTGTCACTGCTGTCCCTTTGTTTGCTGAACTCAGTAACAGAAAAGGCAAAGAAAGAAAAAAAATATCCCCTGATAGTGACAGCTTATTGTGGGCGAAGCAGGCTGGGGCATGCCCAAGAAAAGGAGGGTCAAGCTCCGTGCGTATCTGCTGGTGACGGGAAATAAATGTGCCCAAAAGCACTTAAAAAAAAAAAAAAAAAGGACCAGACCTGATTGCAGCAGTTAGAAGTGATATATTCTTGGCATGGAAACAAAAAGCAAATTCATAGCAGGTTTGGAGCTGATCTTACTGGCTTACATGGGATTTTATACTTAGGTAATTCTATTGTTGGCTGGAGCTACCTGATTTATGCCTGAATAAGGTCCTGATCCTGCAAACATTTACTTATGTACTTTAGTTTTACCTTTGCCCCTGGACACCCTATTAATTTCACTGCAGAAAAGATAGTGATTGTCTCAGAGCTGGGGCCTTTGCAAGGACAAAATCTGTGCCATAATGCCCCAAATGAAGAGGAAATTTTGCGGCGAGACGTGGCCTCCCCCGGGCTGTTGCCATCCCACACCCTGAGACCCCGCAGGCTGCAGGCACGGACACCCAAAAGCCAAATGATGCTTGCAGAGCTCCCCCTAACCCATGAGCTTCAGGAAGCAGCAGGGGAACAGCCTCAGCGCAAGCCTGCAGCTGCGTCCAGCTCCGAGTCAGTCTCTGCAACAAGTTAAATGTAAGACAGCAACACAACACCCACTTCATTCTGATGACACCCTCTCCCCTGGGCAGACCATCCAAATGGGCTACTAAGCACAGCAGAAATCATTTGGATTGGTTGTTCCTGTTCGAAAAAGTGGCATTTATCATTAAAACCCCATCAAAACCACTGAGTTTGCCCTGTACCCTCCCCATCAGGCAAAGCAGAAGAGAGGGATTCATCCATCAAGCACCATCCTTTGACAATGAAACCTCTGGGTTTGCTTCAAAGAAAGCATGAGAATGAAAACCTGTCGGAGATGAGAGGAGGAGGACCAACAGAGAGAAGATGTGTGCTCACATATGAACTGGCAAGACAGCAGCTTCAGTTATCCGACCCGTGAGATGCCCCGGTGGCTGCGTGTCCGGCAGCACCGTCGCTCACATGCCCGTCACACGCTGCTAAAACCAGGCAAATGAAATAAAAAGGGGCTGTGAGTCTGGGAGCAGCTGCTTTCCTCGCTGCTGCTGCCAAACCTTCCGGAGAGCATGGCTATTCCTCGGTGCAGGGGAGAATTAATTTGCTTTTCAATGGAGCCGCGGGGCTCGGCGGGCAGTTGGGTGTCTGCCGCGGCGGGCGCGGAGCTGCTGCAGCCCCGGGGCCGCACAGGGAGCCAGAAGCACCAGCTGGAGCCAGCCCCAAGGGTCCTCGAGGAGGCTGGAGGAGGGCCCAGAGCAAAACCCCTCCCGTACAAAGCCCTGCTGCTTTCCATCTGAGATGCTCGGCCAAGACGCAGCAGTCCCCAGCCCCCAAACCCAGTGATCTCCATCCAGCAAAGCTCAGATGCTGCTTGTGGAGCAGTGAGTGCCCGCGGACCGCAGGGCACCGCGACTCCCGCACACAAACTGTGGCACCTCTCCCTCCTGGACACAGAATCATAGAATGGTTTAGGTTGGAAAGCACCTTAAAGATCATCTAGTCCCAACCCCCCTACCATGGGAAGGACACCTCCCACTAGACCAGGTTCTCCAAGCACCATCCAACCTGGCCTTGAACATCCCCAGGGATTGGGCAGCCACAGCTTCTCCGGGCAACCTGTTCCAGTGCTGAATCATAGAATCACTTGGGTTGGAAGAGACCTTCAAGACCATCGAGTCCAACCATAAACCTATGCCAAAACCACCCCTAGACCATGTCCTTCAGCACCACCCTCAGAGTAAAGAATTTCTCTGCCTGGCAAAGGGTTCTCTCAGCAAAGATGTGCTGCGTAGCCTTTCACCGCAGTGTCTCCACCGGCTACCAGCAGCCTTTGGCCCAGAATCCCGGCTGCACCCTGCTCCTGGCAAGGGGAGAGGAGCTGCAAGGAATGGCACTGCCTGCACCTCAGCGCCGGATCCGTGCAGCCCGGTTCCTTTCGGACACTACCCAGCCCTGCAGGGGATGGGGGGCAGGCAGAGCGCTGACCTGGCACCGGCGGGGACGGAGGGCTGCGGGCACAGCCACATCCCCCAGCGCTGGGTGCCCCCCGGAGTGCTCGTGCTTACGGTCCAGCGAGCTCCGGGACACTGCCGCGACCGCACAGCGCGGCTGTGCCAAAGTTTTGTGCCGTGTACGACGCGGTTGCAGGATGGGGCTGGAGACCGCTCCTGAGAGGACCAGTGCGTTTCCAGAGCACCACCTCTGAACTGGGCTTTGCTTATGCCGTAGCAGCCTGGAGAACTGAATATTGCCTCCCTAGGAAGACTTAATTATACATAAAATTAGAAGGAGGAAGCGTTAGTTAAAAGTTCATACTTCTGGAAGGCAGCCGGTTCGTTAGCATTACTTTAATGAGGCACTAACCTCACTGTAATGCTTTTATTAATGCTCGTTGCTTATTGAGTGCCAACTGCTTGGCTCCTCTCCGACAGGCCGGCTGGTCCAGAAAGCGAACGGTTTAGGGGTCCTTTGATGCAAAATGTGAGCACGTTTACACCACAGCCAGGACAAACGACAGTTGGTGAGATGAGACAGACCAAAATTCACCAGATGGTGCCCAGATCAGGCGATGCAGCGAAGAGAGGGAGATCACGGCAGGCAGGAGGGGATGCAGGAGGGAAGAAGTGAAGGGAGAAAAGGAGATGCAGGTTCCACCAGCACCACTGACACCACTCCTGTTTACTGCAGTAGGGTCAGGATAAGGGCCAGGACAATGAGCAACGGCACTATGTCAAGACATGACATGCTGATTTAATGACAAGGGAAGACATTAGGTGGCACTGGATCCAAGAGGCAGGTTACAGGTGGCCGAGCACTGCAGCCTGCCCCCACCTACCACTGCTGCAGACATCTCATGTGCTTTGAGGTCACAGCTGCGTTCAGCCTGGATCTCACCATGGACCCTCGTTGGTCAAATGTGAGCCCTTAATCCAGCCAACTTCCAAAGCCCTAAGGCACCCGTACATGGAAAGCCTCTGCTCCGGTGTGACTGTTGTGGGATAACCTGTGCCTTTGAGGTGCCCCCAGCACCACTGTGGAGCTGGTCTGCCTGAAGGAGACCCAGGAGAGGATGGAGCCTCCTCTAATCCCTCCGCACTGCACATGCTGTTGCCCATGACCCTGCTGGGCTCCAAAGGGGAGGAAGGGACTTGCCCAGTTGGTGGAGCCCACTGCTTGTGGGGTGATGCCCACTCTGAGCACACTTTTCAGACATGGTCATGGACAGAAGGACAAGGATTACCCTAGAAGCTGCTGGGACACACTCCCCCACATCTCCTGGGAGCCGAGGTGAGCACATGCCGTATGTTTCTCCTCCTGTTCCTCAAAACGCTCTGAATAGAGGGATTAAAAATTACCCATTGAGGTCTGAAACAACAGAGCCAAGGCGCCAGCGCCGGCTGATATTCCAGCACAGCAGAGAGCAGGTGGGCTGCCGCGTTCAGGGTGAGCAGGAATGGGAACAGCTTGTCAGAGAGCCTCGCCGAGGCTCTGCCTGCGGGGCCACCCCTCCAGGAGCTACCGCTCAGTGGGAGCCGAGGCATCAAAGGCAGCTTTGCCACCTCCCTGCGTCGGGCTGGCCGAGGTCCAAGGCTATTTCCCAGCAGCGTGTACCAACCTGCAGTTAGGTGTTTCCCCCTTCCAAGCACTCAAAGGTGGATCTCGTCCAGGCTAAGCCAAGGTTTTTCTCCGCACACGAGTTGGGCTAGGCAGCAAAGAGATGAACCAGTGCTGCCTCAGCATGGGCCCACCAGAAAGCCCTCCTCATGGCACAGAGGGTGCCTTTGCACCCAGGACCGTGCCATACGTGACCACATGCCAGCCCTGGGTGCAAGCACGGCCACAGCGCTGAGCCTCCTTTGGCATCACAGCTCAGAGTCAAGTTCAACCACGGGTTGAGTCTGGTGTCCCACCACTGACCACAAATGGCTTCAGAGGTAACCGGCGAGTCCTTGGCAAAGAAAGGTTGAGCGCCACAGCATAATCTTGATTTTTCCTGCAGCCAAAACAAAGTGTCTCATGTCATTGTAGTCAACAAAAAGAGGGAAGATGATTTTCCAGTGAAAAGGGGAGGAAGCCCGTTGGCTGCCGGGGCACAGAGCGATGGGCTGGGGTCAGCTGGACAAAATACAGGGCAGAAGCAGGAACGACCAGGGAGAAAAGCTCCTGTCCTCCAGTCTGTGCTGCCCAAATTGCAAGGCAAGAATACCAAACTACAAAGTCACTGAACTGGAAAATTCACAACGTATTTTTTTCTCCATACAACCTGACAGATTCAAAGCCAAACATGGAAATTTCACAGGGTGCTGATGTACATTTTTGCCCTGTCAAAGTTTCTCTGAAAACTGGCCTGGTTCTTGTGAAGGAAAAAAAAAAAAAAAAAATCCTCTCTCTTTTTGCTCTTTAAGTAAAACTAGTTAGGTGCAGCCATTTTTAAAGTGACTGCCATAGGCAACTGCGAAATCGGTAAAAGGAAAATCTTTTGTCAAGTATTATTCTGCCAAAATACGGTGTTCAGGGTTTGTTGGGGTTTTTTTGTACAAATAAGACTTTGATCCAATAATCTAACTTTATCAAAATTCAGAATAAAGCAGAATCCAGGAATGAGAATGAGACACAAAATAAAATAGGGCAAAACAAAATGGGAAATGCTGTGAAATTTTCACCTGGAATTTACAGCAGCATCTAGAACCCGCTCACACCAGACGGCATAGTCTTGTCCCCACCACAAGAGAATAGTCCCAGCCTAAATCTTTGGTTTCTTCTGCCCTCACCCAAAGCCTTCCTGCACTGACAGTGAGACCGTGCAGGTCTGCTGAGGCCCAAGTGTTACTTTGCATGAATGATGCTGTCCCAGCTTTCTAGTTTCTATGCCTCCAGCAGCAACATGTTAGAAACTTGATATTTTAAACGGGATTTTATGCCGGGCATAAAGCGGAAGTGTTCTTCTAGCCAGAAACAGGGAAACACATTAAAAACCCAGCACAGCTGTAAACAAGATGCACGTTGGCAGGGTTCATCACCCTGGCAAGGGTAATCGCTCTCAAGTTTAATCAAGGTAGAAAGGGGGATTTGGAAGCATCACATCCATGGCACACTTCCCTGCTTTGTCACATCACACTAAACACTTGATAAAAGCTCCCTTTGAAGAGGAGCCAAGTCCTTCCTCGCTTGACTATAGCAATATTGGATTGGATTTGCTGAGCCAGGTTTCCAGTTGTGCAAAGGATTTGTAAGAGGTAGAAAAAGAGCAGGAGTGAACAGAAAGTGTTGCAGCTCAAAGAAAACTACAAAAGATAGAGCAGTAATTCATTATTGGGCTTTACTTTTTTTTTTTTTTTGGTTGGCAATGGGACAGACTACTGTGTTGGTAAAATGTATTATGAGGGGGCCTGCCTTCTCTATAGATTTAGGTATATGTCATTAAATATTCAAAAATTACTTGCCATCGTCCTAAAATCATGAGATCGGTAAGCAAATCACGAGATTAAAAAATAACTAATAGTAACAAAGGGTTGTCTTTTGTCTCTTAGCTTCTGAGTTGTTAGCCTGCCAAGCTAATTTCAATAGAAACTCAGTTAAAGGAAAATAAAAAAGGGAAGGTGAGACTTTCCCATGACTACACTAGAAGTTTAGTTTCCCAGGAAAGCAAATCTGTAATGCGATGAGATCATTTCCATCTGATGAATCTGAAGTTTGTTTTTAGAAGATTAAGACCAAAAGAAAAAAAAATTAAGAAAAAACCCCAGCACTCAAATGCAGATCACTTGGACACTGGGTATTTGGGCCATGTGTATGCCCAGCCCGAGCACGTAAAGAACATACCATCTCCCCCGTTTCCCAGTTAGGGCAAAGTGACACTGGTTTCCTTAGCAAAATTCATACTTGGGTAGCGGTGTGAGCGGTGAATGATCTGTTTCCTCTGCCAGATGAGGGGATTGTCTGCCTTTTTTTCTCCCCTGTGACAACCCTGCAATTTGTCCTTTTGACCCAAAAACCAGCCAAGAGCAGGACCCTCTCGGGGTGCAGTTCCCCTCCAAAGGCTTTCCTCCTGGCAGGCATGGAGGAGCCACTACCCATCCCTCACGAGCTGGGGCACAGGGAAGCTTTCTGCCTCTTGCATTAGCATGGCATTAGCATGGCATTAGCATGGGCTGATGGAGATATCATCTTCCTCCTGCTTCTGCCAGCAGCCCCACCCTGGCGACCAACGGCTGCACAAACAGCCGCTGCCCACCAGCCTCCGCTCCCTTTTCAGCCCGTGCCCAGGTTCCTCCCAGGCAGGTGTTGTTTGCTCTCCCATCCCACCTCTCGTTCGTAGAGAAGCCGGCTACAAAAGCTCAGCAGTCGTTGCTGTTTATTCTCAGCCCTGGCTCACTTTTGTTGAGATGACCAGGTGAGTCGGCAGGTGGTTGGTTCTTCCACTTATTTTCTAGTGGATGGGGACATCAAATATTTGCCTTCAGAAATATTTGCAGCAGCCCGACTACAATTAACAACATCAACTGAAATGTTCAAAAAGGGTAGGGACGTGCTCCTGCGCCTTCGCTCTCTCCTGAGCTTTGCTAAGATGACCCAGGAACTCTTGGACTTTGTTGCCTTGCCATTGTGTGTATCCCATGGGAAACACTTTAAGATATATGATGGGCTTCCCTTTGGTTTCACTGGAAGACACACACAGGAGAGGATCTGAGACCTCCTGGCTCCTATTCCATTCCAGACACCTTTGCAGCTCTTGGGGAACGGCTTTCAGTAACACTAGTACAAAGGCAGAGCAGCTAATGGACTCACCTGAAGCCAACACTACTGCAGCAGAACACAATTTAGTCCTTTCGTTCCAGGAACAACAAAACTGCCTGAGGTTATGTGCTAATTACAGACTACTCATCACCTCTATCGATCTAGTTTACATTGGAAGACACCATCCAATCAAACAACCTGGGGAAGATTGTCTTGTCTTCAACTTGAGGAAGCTCCAGCTGTGATCAGGATGCATCATTCGAGGCAAATTCAGGAAAGGGCTTCACTTTACCCAGGGAAGGCTGAGCCAAGACCACCTCTGTATGAGCTACAAAGCCTGTTGAGCAGCTGGTACCAGGAATAGAGTCAGGGTGAGGGTCCTCATCTGAGACCTCCAGAAGTGGACTGAATCCCAGATAGGTTTTCCCTCCCTCAAAACACACTCTCGTGATGGCCATGTTTCAAGAGCAGACCAGGAATTTTCAAGACAAAAATCTCAACTGCTGAGATGTGTGCTCCAAAGCCTTTGTGCTCCAAGGGACTGGCATTGTCTCCAGGCATGGCAGAGGCAGTGGGAGACGGGTTTTCTTCCAGGCACGAATCGTTGCTCACTGCTGCAATAGCTATTCAAAGCCACAACTCAGCATAAGCTTTGCAAAACCAGAGACACCTACCCAAACCACAGGATTGCTGGGTAGTGAGTGTTGCCTCCAAAGATCTGCTAGTGAAATGCCACTACCTTCAGGGCGAAACACCCTGCACAGCAACATCAGGGCAGCGGAGAACAGGTAAATCCAATCAGGAAAGTCTGTGATAGAGACTCCGGGCAGTGGGTTCAAGCCATAACAGTCTCTTCCCCAGCTCTCACTACTTCTTCATCACCTCTCCTGAATGACTGAAAACAGGCAATCAGTTGGGAGTGGATTTTTAACTCGGTGCCATCGATCACTAATAGGATCAGACCCACATCGCATGCAGGGTATGACTCAGTGCGAAGCGCCTTTTATTCTACATTCTTCCTCGGCAGAGAGCATGCTTTTAGCTTTTGGCTTCATGTACTCTGCAGTTTCTCTTTTCCTTCTTTTCTTTTTTTTTTTTTTTCTCTCCACCTCTTGTAAAGACTTTGCTATGTCAGAATCTGTCAAACAACTCCTCGTGCCATGTTTTTACAAGAATCCTACTTGCCGGTTGGTGCCAAGCACACTTTTAAACAATACTCAGTGAAGTATTGCGTTGCCTGTGCTCTGCTCTTGCATGCCATATTTAGACAAAAGCTAGGGAATTCCCTGCCCTGGATGAGGACTTGAATGAGTGCATTCTTTTCCCACCTCAACTAAAAATGTATCTTTTTGCATCAGTCAAGCCTTCTGCCCAGCTGTTTTTAATTGATTCCACGCTTTGATTTATTTACCTAGAAGTCAAAAGGGAAAAACAAAAACAAAACAAACAAAAACAAAAGAAAAAGAAAAAGGAAAAGGAAACGCAACAAGTGAATGTGACCACAGACACACGTTTGGTCCTGCTGGGTGCATTCCCAAAGAGACCAAAACCCAGGCAGCAGTGGAAACAAAACCCCCAAATCCCACACCGACACACTGCCCGAATGCACAACTAACAACAGCCCGATCACAGCCACAGGCCGCATTTAGTGCTTTGGCCCAGGGTAAACAAACAGCAAGGCTATGACCCAACGTTGATGAAGATTGTCCAGGGGGGTTCTGGCAATATGCGAGGACCTTGTCAGCCACCAGCGTCATTGGGGCATCGGATTTCCCTGGAGCGAAGGAAAACAGCCCCGTCAGCAGGCGTGCATGCGTGCGGGGCATGGTGCGGAGTGCCCTGCGAGCTGCCGGGGCAGGGAGCTCTGTGATCACTGCACGCACTGCCCTGCACGTTCACCCATCCCAACCGGCAAACGCTGGAGTGCAAGGGCTCTTTCCTGACGCTGCAGAAGTCAATGGGGCTGCAGATCCTTCTGGAGCGGCTATTGAAACGCCACATTCCAGAGCGCTATGCTAATCGCTTTTAGCCAGCCCTCCAACATCATTCCCGTCGCTGATGTTTAAATTCTTTGCCATACTTTTGTCCGCAGCGCGTGGGCCCCCCAGATTTTCTGACATGTGGGTCTTCCACTCGCTGCCAAGCCTGCTGGGAGAGGATGTCAGCCTCGCAGGACCAAAACAGATGTCTTCCATGCACTAACTCTGTTGGAAAAGCTTCAGATAAAGGCCTGTCTTTCCTCCTCCTCTGCCCCACAAGCACTAAAAAATATTCATTATATCCGCCCCAAGAACCTACTTAGGAGAAAATCTGTCCTGCAACTGAGAGTCAGAGCATTGTCAAGTACAGAGCACGTAGCCTGAATCACAGGATGAAATACTCCGAACAAGAAGGCAGAGTTTGCACTAGATTTTTGTTTTTATATATATACACACATAGATATAAAACCCACTACGGCATCTCCACAGTCTGTACTGGTGGCAGTGATGATAGGGACCCTGCTGCAGACAGGCTGGAGACAGGCATCTGCCTTTTAACTGCTGTGATTTAATTCGGTTCAGTGTTGCTTAAGCCGACATAATAACTGAGACATCACTCAGGCCTTGACTAGCCTGGTGCTCCTAGTGTTATTGCCGCTGCTGGGGATGGCAAGAGAGGAAAGAAATTATATGGACAGAGCTGTAGTGTTATAAAATGCACCCTTAGGATCATATGTTCAAAAGCACTCCGTTCCCATTTAGGAACCTAAAAGGAGTTGGCAGGATTTCAGACGTGCTCAGCATCTATCAGCTCCTACTGAGAACATGCTGAGCTCTTCTTAAAATTGTTAGAGAAAAACAATTCAAAGATAAGAGCCAGCTTGTGGCTTACAATTAACATCATTGTATGGGTCTTTGGAGCAGTTTGGCAAGAGCAAGAATAGCTGCTTTCACAGAAGATATTGTATATGAATTCACATCTCAAAGCACGGGGCCAGGTCTATAAGCTGTCATCCCCACTGACTGCCTCCTGTAAGAGCGGTGCACCCCAAGGAGAATTTTCCACTTTGTGTGTTTTATAGCACTTAGGAAGTGGGAGTCTGCACCTGATCACACTAGGAGCAACCTCAGTGGAGATGAGAAAGACCAGTACGAGTACCTCACAGCTCAGAACATAACCCATTGTGCTGCCGCCTGGGCAACTGTGAAAACATCTGGACAAATGCACTACTGTAGCCCTAATCTGTATTAGTTTTTGACATATAATTAGTAGCAATATTAAATGTTGGTTGGTACCTTTTGTCTTTGATTCCCAAAGCACTCTTTGTCTACGAATGAGGGAGATGTCTTCTCCCTGTGGTGATAGAAACAATAGTTTGCCTCCTGCAGTCATGCCTGGGCTAACCACCATTGTGCACCTTCAAGAGACACGAAAGATTTGTCAAATCTCTCCAAACACTTCCAGAGGCATCAATCCAGCAAAGAACTTACACATTGCAGCAGTCCCACTCGCTCTCCTGGAACCACTGATCTATTTAAAAACAAGGCTGTGAATTCAAATCCTCCTACTGTTGGCAGCTCACAGTTCCTCCAACCCTGAACCAGCTGAACCATGGTACCACAACAAAAAATCCCAAATAACAGCATAGCTTGTGTCAGGCTTCATGTCACCCAGGGACACATTATGAACGGGGCTAAGAACATATTCTTCTCATCAAGATCCTCTTTTTCACAGTGTCCTTCATCTTACCTTGAGATTCCAGAAGCTACCTTCCAGGTAGGAGTAGCTTGCTTATCCTTACTTCCAAGGTATTTCAAAGACTTTGCCCACCCCTTAGCTTGCTATTTTGCTAGGTCTAATTCCATAGAAAAACTCTGGAGATTCTTCTGGGGACAGTAGGAGGTTGAAAGATCTGATGAGTCTTGCTACCAACAGGTCCCTTGACTCACCTTGGTATGAGAGGTGAATCTATCATTTAATCTGCTTCAGTACTTTCTAGATGAGGGTGCTACACCTCAGTCAGAACTGCCATGTAACACTACTACTCATAGCATTAAGACAACACAACATTTTTTTCTCTTTTAGCTTAGGAGAAGTTTTGTGTTTTCTCAGTAATAGGTCAAAATCACATTTGTTGAAGGTGGGGGCAAATGTATGGATTCCAGAGGAGCTGCTGCTCCTAGACCAGCTCAAGAACTCAGGAGAGAGATTAAAGGTTGTGCAATCAAGCGTCATAAGACCTCACAAACTCAAGCCATGTTGATTTACTTCCCGACATCTAGAAATGAAAGCAGAACAACAGAAACATGCATAGCATTATTTTCCATTCTGACTCAAACAAGTCCAAAACATGCATGAATTTAGCTTGTCACACCTCACATATAACAATTCACTACGATTCATTACTCCCAAGTATTCTAACTTATTTTCTACAGCTAATTAACCTTGTAGGCAACAATTCACCCAACAGACACCAACCTTACAGGGGAACACTCTATTCCCAGGAGGAAGGCAGCACAGTCTGCCACCTTCTCTATGAGAACAGAACTGCTTGCCATGGTTTGGCCTACCCTTTCCTGAACTTGTTGTTTACAGAACAGGGACAGCCTAAGAAGACTCATTTAGCCAAGAAATGGAAAATTCTCCATGCCAGTGAGCAGCATGTGCCCAATTCAAACGCAGCCTCCTCGGGAGCAGAGAAGAGCTGGTTGATCGTTGCCACAGCCACTGAAGGTTAACAAGTACTCATCCTTCTCACAGCTGAGCTGAGCTCAACTAGGCAGGAGAGAGGAGGGTAAGAAGAAAGATGAAGACACTAATGCTCATCCTGGAGCACTGAGAGAGGAACGGTGACTAGTGCAGCGCTGTGGGATGATGTCCTATCCTAGGGAAGCCAGTGGCTCACACAATTGTGCAATAGCGTGGAGTTTGGACAAGATCTTTGAGTCTTTCTCTTGGTCCCTTTTATCCTCTGCTCAGGTTTACACATCCTCTCAACTTCTCACGTATATTTAGTCCAAAGAAAAACACCATTAAAATGGCAAAGAGGCTTTCAAGACAATTGTTTTGTGATATTAAACCAGGGTCAATCTTGAACTCTGCTTCTGTGAAATTACTTGTTGGACAGGACACTTCAAACCTGACTTACTAATTAAGTGCAATTGTCACTATCAGACGATTGCTCTTTTCACAGGTCAACCACAGCAGGAAAGAGAATTTTAACAAAACGTTGCCTGACCTCAGGGATTTACAGGCAGCCCCTTCTGCATCAGGCACCTTGGTGTAATACAAAAGCACACATTCTTCACTACAAAAGTCTTCTTCATGAACTACCACTGCTGAGACCTGAGTATTGCTGCTAGTTTTCAAACACCAGAAGCCATTTCACTGGCATGCACTCGTACTGCTCCCATGGACGCTCCACAGGAGACTCCGAATGAGCAGCGCAGCCGGAGTGTCACCCGATGAAACCCAAGAGCTGCATCCGTTTTTAGAACAAGCCTGCCTGAAGATATGTTGCATTATCTGAGCAACACGTAAGGGAACAAAATGAACTGCAGCTCCTTCTGCCACTTATTTACCTTCTGTTTAAACAGTGCCTCTTCAGTCTGCTCCGTTCCCCTCCCGTGCACCCACTTACTCGGCACCTCTCGCAGGGCTGCCCCGTCTGTTTTTAAAAGCACGTTGCTGGCTTTTATCTTAAGCTGCCTGGTTTTTTTTTTTTTTTTTTTTTTAGCTCTTGTACTCTTTAAACTTATTTAAAACATGTTGGCAGATAAAAGTAGTGAGAGGAGATATAGCAAATGCATCACGGTTGGCATTGCAAGTTAAGAAGCAAGGCAAGAGACAAAAACCAAACAGATTAAAAATGAATACCTAAACTCAACAATTATGGCCTAACAGCAGTGGTCCTCACTCAGGGGAGCATCTCCCAAGTACTCAAAGGGGGGGTTTATTTGAATCAAGGCTTCAGGACTTGTTCTCATCCGGCTGCTGGCAGCAAACACGCTTGGGTGCTCCCAGTGGGGAAGCACATCAGCCTGGCAGCTGCAAGGAGTCCTGTAAAGGGACTTGGTCCCTCAGCTGCAGCCATTTTGAGGTGGTCTGGGGTTTGCCAGGTGGTTAAAGGCTCTGCTGGTTCCAGTTCTGAGCTGACATTAGCAGCACTGAGGGCAGCACAGTCGCACAGATGGAGCAAGTATCGGCAGGAGGGTCTCCAGCACTCTTCCCAGCTGCAGGAAGGTGGGAGGGTGCCAGAAACGTGTGGCTTGAAAATCCAGCGTCCCCACCCATGCCTGCATTTGCAACCCCAAACCAGGATGCACGTAGCACCTTGAGCAGGGAGGCTGGTATCAACTTTGACCCTAAAACCCTCAGCAGCAATTAGAATGAGAGACTTCTGAGGCCATGAATACTGGTGTGCCACTGAATGCTGTAAAGAGGGATGATGGGTTGACTTCACCAGTACATCACCTAACACTATGAGAAACCACTTCCAGAACTTCACAGTTTGGTAGCCTGGAGATTTTTCTAGATTTTTCTCAGCTAATATTGAGGCGTGAGGCTCTGACACCACCGCAGAGCTGCCCTAAGCATCCCGCTGCCGGGTCTGCAGTGCCCAGATACATGCGGCCACCGCCGGTGCACTGTGTGTGTCCCGGGCTGAGCTCATCTCTGAGCACATCCCTGAGAACTGGTTGAAAGGAGGACTCGCTAACGCTTCCATCAGATGCTGACGGGCCTTTTTGTGCCAGGAAAACGGATGTATGCAACAACAGCAAAAGTGCCTGGAAGCATCCCAAAGCCTGAGTGAAATGAGGGAATTTTGAGTGGCACCGAACAAAAGGAGCAGTGATTTAATCCCCACAGATGGGGAGGGGGGAGCGCTGTCAGGAAAAGCAGGAGGATGAGATTAGCTAGGCAATAAAATGAAAATGAGCAAGAGGTGGAGCGAACTGTGCTGAGATAAGAGGAGGTGGATTACAGGGCTGGCAGATGGAGGGGGAGCAGGCAGCCAAACAGTGAATAAAAAAACAGGTAATAAATCTGGAAAAACCGTAATCAACAATGTTAAAAACCATTTTCCACCCATTTTCTCCAAGGAGGTATGTGATTATGGCAGATGGACGTACAGCCAACACCCTGTGCTGTCCCCTCAGGGTGCAGTGACACTGTCCCACGCAGCTGCGGTGGCCTTCAGCCCGGGCCAGCAAGGACCTAAACTCCTTTGGACTCTAAACTCCTGCAAGGCAGCCAGAATCCTTGCTGGCACATGGATAAAGCAGTCCTTTAACACCTAAAGGTGAAAGAAATCGCATCTTTCTGGAGGGCCTGACCATCCGTTTGACTCAGCCTGATTCAGGAAAGCGACACAGCGTCTCCGTGGCTGCTGAAAGGAGCATTTCCTCAAGCCTTGCAGGAGGCACATTAGACTGGGTATCTCAGTTCCGGGTGATAAGGCAGCTTTTATCAAGAAACTTTCATTAATGCAGTTCAACTGGCAATAGGTGATTGATAATAAACAGACATTCGACTGCTATTTAAGTCATTAAGCCCTCAACCACTGAGTTTTTGGATGATAATCTCTAAAATATCTTTGGCTGTGTCATTTTAGAGAGGCCGTGCCGCAGCTTTCCAGATCTGTGCATCCTCTCCACGAATCCCCCAATCTTCCCTTACCCCAGGCGGGTCAGTGCCTGATGGCAACTCATCTGTCTCAGTTCTCCCTATCTCAGGAGGTTACATGAAATAATTTATTTGTCATTGTGTTTTGAGTCCGGGAGAGAAACGATATTATCTGGGTAATGCAAAAAAAAAAAAAAAAGGATACAAAAAGATAAAAAATTATCTTTTCTCTAAAGAGGGAAATTAATGACCGAAGACAAGTAATCACCTTGTGAGCCTGAGACGTCTTTGGCTCTGCACCAGGTGAAGTGCCCATCCCAACAGGGTTTGTGTCGCAGCACTAGTGCAAGGCAAAGGAACAGCAGTGATGGTTCATACATGGTTGCAAGCGCCTCTGGGGAATAATAAATACATGCTTTGAGTTGATTTCCCACCCAAATGTAGGGCAAGGTCAGATTAACCCCGTTGCTACTGAGTTGGGTTAAATGTTCCCTGCTCTCAGCCTGCCCCTTCCTTATTCCCAGTATGGATACCTCTTCCCCCTCGGCCCCTTTAGCTTATTGAGTGTCTCTCTATCCTCCAGCACGCTCAGGAGAGGAGGCAGCAGCAGGCAGAGCGCAACATGGGGAGGATGATGGGGTCAAGGGAAGGGAGGGAGAACCTCAGTCAGGAGATCTTTGTCCAAGAGCTGTCTTGAAAATCTACACGACTCCTAGCTATCAGCACATTATTAGGAATAAGAAATTTCTACCATGCTGAAATTTAAGAGCGCTTTTTTTTTTTTCTGACTGCATTTAAGAGCTTTTTTTTTTTTTTTTTTTAGGAAAGCACTGTGGTCAGCCAGTTCTCGGACAGACGGTGGGAGTTAAGTGCATGAAATTCAATACTCTATGTTATATACCAGAGGTCAGGCTAAGGGTCCCTGCAGATCTAAAACATAAATTTAGCAAACTACTACCAAAAAAGCCCCTCTAAAACCCCCTGAATTTTTCCATTCAGCTCGCAGAAAACTCTTTGAGAACAAGACATGCTTGCAGAAAGTTAGCAAAGTGGCCAAAACCATCAGGACTCTACAGCTGACTCCAGTTTTCCCAGTGCCTACATTCCCTGCCCAGCCACAGCTGGTCGGGGAAGCTCCGCAAACAGCATCGCCCTGACGAAGCCCAGGGCTGCAGCCGGAGAGCCCGGAGCTCCCAGCTCCGCAGGCACTCGCTCCTCATTTGACCCCAGAAGCTGCTGTATTTCACATGCTGTTCCTCCCTGGCCCAGGCTGCGATGTGAGATAGCTCATCCTGCTGGAAACTATAACTAAAAACATTGTCTAAAAACAAAGCCCCTCGCTGGGTGCCCGCAGGGGAGGAGCGGTCCCTGACGAGCACAGAAAAACGGAGCTTGAATAAATAGCTGAGCTGAAGGCAACCTAGGAGGGCAGCCCAGAACGGCGGCGTCGGAGGAGCGGTTTTGCAGGAGGACCCCCGCACACGGCAGGGAAAGCACCCGGCATTGACTTGGCGAGCTGGGATATGCCCAAATCCAGCCCATGAGGCTGCATATGCTGCAGCTGAAATCAGTCGCGTCAGGTTCAGGCAAATGCTCGTGTCTTGGCACCAGGTGTTAAGAGGAGCCGATTTCCACCACAGGATTAGCAGCAGGATATACAGCACATACTCACTGCAAAACTGTGATCCTATCAAAGCTCCATCTGTACTCAGGCTGGAACGCCGAGCTATTGATGACTACTGTGGGAGAGCTAGCATTTTTTTCTTACTACCAGTTAAAGAAGTTTTCCTACACCCTGAAAACCAATCATTCTGTTTTCTTTAAAGATACGTGTATACAGACGTACAATTTCTTCTTTTTTTAAATATACATAATATATACACATCCAGTGAGAGGGAGAGTTGCACAGATTTAAAAAAAATCCCCAAAATATTTAAAATGTTGCATTTACCCTTTTCTTTAGAGGAGCTCAACTGTTCTCTGCTCGGATGCAAATAAGGCACATACTTCCACCCTAGGTATTTTTGGTCAGAAGGAAAAGATAAATAGATAGTGTATTTCAAACGTCACTCTTTCAGCCAGCTTTATCTAACTTTGATCAAGGATTTAAAACTTTGCACTGGATGTTAGCACATTTCAAGCTTGAACTGTAATTCTCTTCTCCTGACAAGAATTTGCTGCTAACCGAGCCTATCTGTGACATGGGAACAACGAGCTACAGCTGAAACCAAGGTTGTCAAACTCATTTCACTTATTAGTTATGAAATGGGAAAAAACGAGTAAGCTTCAGTGTCACATGGAAACATGAGCGCAGCGGTGACACAGCCTTTCATACACAGCGTCAGCACTAAAAACAGTCTATAGATTATTTGGAAAGGAATAAGCACCCATCTCGTGATTCTATTCTGGGCTGGTCCTATGACAAAAAAGGGGAAAAAAAAAAATACCATCAAAACAAAACCAGAAGCTGAAAGCTCAGAGCGATTGGCAGTTGTGCCCGTAACAAGGGGCGAGGGCGGCGCGGCGGCTCTGCTGTTTCAGCAGGGACCCCCTGCTCCCCCGGCGCGAACCGCCTGAACCTCCGGCTCCTGGGACAGGATGATTTACGCAGGGACAACTGCTGGAGTCACCACCCCCAGCTGCACGGAGAGCCCGGCTGCTCCCAGCCCCTCCACACACAACAGCTTAGGGCTGGCTTTTGTCTTCTGTGTTTTGTTTTGTTTTTTTTTCTTTCTTTTAAAGCCAACAGCCAGTGCCAGGTTATCCTGCTGGTTTGCCCTCGCAGTTCAGAGATGGCTTTGCAAAGAGGTGAGCTGTCTGTGCAGCTCGCAGCGGCGGGATGCGTCCCACCGGCCATCCCAGGAGAGGGCATCCCAAGCCCAGCGGGACACAAATGTCTCTGTTGAGCCTTGCACCTCTGAGGTCAGGGCAGATGTTTGGAATGGCTCTTTCTAATCTTCAGCACGTCAGACTGTATTAGTTGATTATATTAAGTCTCTCTCCAAACATCTCTAAAGTAATATTCAGTGTTGATTTATCCCAAAATAGCCACTCAGTATGAGTTTTTGGCAGCCAGCACAGAGGCTGGATGAGACCCTGGAGGGCTGGGTTGAGCAGGGAAATCACAGCCCAACCTGCCCGTCCTTTCCACTTGCAAAGCTCCTTCCCAGCCCCAAAACCTCCTTTACCATACGAACTCTGCAAGCATCCCTGCTCCTCCAGCTACCTCGAGCTCAAAACTGGGCTCAGAACAAAATACTGCTCATGAACAGCTTCAGCCACAGGGGAAAATCTGCATTTGGAACCAGACTGTACAACCACGGGTACCTTCCACCAGCACACAGCCCTCACGACTCTTCCAGTTACAATAGGCTTTTTTCCTACTGTCAGAGAGATGTACGGAGAGATCTCTGTCAGACAGAGGTACGGAGCTTCTGCAACTGTTAATTATTAAAAGCATTTATCAGTAAATCTGGGACCGAAACTATAGCAATGGGCGGGTGGCAGATCTTTTGTGAGACATAAAATTTTGATGAGAGAACTTTTCAGGGGAAAGAGCCGGAGGAAATCATAGTGCATTTTAAGTGTAACATAATCTCTTATCAGTGACTGTTTTGACACAGTTTTAACCTCTGGCTACAGAAGTTTACAATTTAAAAGACATCTGGTAACTGATGATTTTGCAAGGTAGATAATTTAAAAGACACCTGGTAACTGATGATTTTGCAAAGCTAGAAGTCCATTGCATACATTCAAATGAGCTTGAAAAAAAGCACAGGCGCATCTGGTTTCATGAATCAGAGCTCAGAAAAAACCCCATTCTCTGTGGCAGCATTGCTGCTGGTACTGCTTTTCCCAACAGTGAAGTTGAGGGTGAGTAAAAAGCAGAGCAGATCCAGCCTCTGAGGCTGGAGGGAGGGGATGGGCAGACACCCTCCTGGGCTGAGCAGCCCAGATCTGGATGGCAGGGAACTTTTTCCTGGTCTTCACCCAACTCCCAGGTCCATGATGTCTCCTGCCTTCCAAGGGAAATCCTGTATTCCTTACCACCACCGTGGCAATGTTTTTGGGGTGCCGCCACTATGCAGCAGACACCAGCTTGGCAAACCCGAGGGCAGGGTATTGCTCACTGCCAAGAAGACCATCATCAACAAAAAGATGATATAGAATAGCACAAAATGCCTGTTGCCCGCAGCGCGCTAGTGCTTCTGCAGAACTGAGCACAGAGGCAGCCGCGTTGCTTTCAGCTGCTGTTCTCTTTTGGTTAGACCCGAGTGACAACACGAATGAGCTGCTCTCCATCCGAGCCCTGAGCTGCTGTGGCCTCCTGCCCGGACCGGTGGTCCTTCCCCTACTTCCCATCGGATCTAACAAGCAATGGTGGTCCTGTGACACAGCAGGTCTGTGGCTTGGTCCTCAACCCATCCCTCCTCTTAATGCCAGGCCAGCAGCCTGGGCCACCTTTCCTCATCCCAAGTCTCATCTTTCTTTGTCGTCCCCATAGAATTATTTACATCTTTTCCATACAAGAAAAAGAGTCAGATTCAGCCCCAAGTCAAAAAGACCCTCATTTAGCCCTCGATGTGACATGAGAGCTGGAGCACAGGAAATCCTGGCTATGTGAGTAACAGGGAATTCTGCCAAAAAGGCCAGGGATTTTTTCAGTAGTTGGCCCTTAGAGAATACTTTCTTTGACCAAAAAAAAAAAAAAAAAGCAGCATATATAAAAAATCCATCCCTTGCAAGCTTATCAAAGCATGGCCATGTGCCACGGAGGCTAATGGGCTTTCTAGCTCCCTAGTAATGTCCTTCATCATAATTCAAATGGCAGGAACATACTCTAAGAAGTCCTCACTCTCCCTTTTTTTTTTTTTTTTTTTTCCTGGTTGGTTTTAAATAAAGCCTTTAGATCCTCAGAAAAGCAGCCAGTACAAACTGTGGAAAGAGTTTTCCAAAGAGCTGCTGGAGGTGCTGAGCAGCCCCACACAGAACCAGAAGGTAAGTTTTCCATAGAGCCCATGTTCTGCCCTGCAAAGAAGAAAACCCCAGGAGGGAAAACTTTGCCTTTGATAGTGTGTGAAAAAGGTCTGTTCCAGTCTCAACTGAGCAAGGTATGATTTTCTTCTTCCCCCGTCTCCCCCGCAAAGAGGATAAACTGTCCTTTTTTTTTCAGACAGATTCAGCTTTTGTCAAACTTCTCATAATGACCAGAAGTTTTACACATCTTTCTGTAACCATCATGCCCATGCTGATGGAGATGCCACCAGAGATCTGCCATTTCAGAGAGCTGCTGTGCTATGAGCACGCTTAATTACAAATGGAACCTCGGTCTTCCCTTCTTCACAGGGACAAATCTTTCAGCTAGAAAAATCACATTTTCCTCTAAAGTCTGTTCTACCGCCTGACTGAAAACCTCACTGAATTTAAGGAAACTAAGATTTGACTCCTGACCAGGCCTTGCCAAGAGAATTACCTAAAGCCCTATTCTCCAGGGTCCAGCTTTCTTCTATGGAATTTGGTGGGAATTCCCTCCAGCCACTGGCTCCAGCAAGGGGAGGCTCAGCCCTCAGTTTCTGAGCTGTCACTGTTTTCCAGGGTTTGTGCTATCTGGAGTTTTTCCTGCAGCCGGGCTGGCTCTATTCCAACGGCTGGAAACGAGCTTCCTGAGCCATCCCCGCTCTTATCACTCACTGCCTTAAACAAGTTCGACCTTTTGATTGATTTGAACTTTGGCCAGCATTAAAACACTTGTTCTAAGTGATGAGGTCAGTCACTCAGCTTTCTGCTTTGTGTAATGGGGCAGTTAAGGCTACAGTGGTTTTAAATCACGGCATATTCCCAACCATGAGGACAGGGAAAGAAACAAAACTCACCAGAGGTTGTCCCTTGGCATTGGGCTGGGCCAGGCTTGTGTGTTGCACAGTTTCAGCTTTCAGCTCCTGCCTCGCGGCTACTTCTGGTTGTACACATTTCAAAGAAAAAGAAACCTTTCAAATCATAACAAAAAAGTTTTTAGCCCTCCATCTTCCCCTCCTCTCATCAATCCCCTCACCACTTCCCTAAGCCATCCCTGGACTGTGGAGGACGCCTCCTGCAAAGGATGGTTGAGTCACTGCTGACCCTGAGCATAGGTTTTTAATAACTAACAACGACAAACAAAACCTCAGGACTGAGAGAACGTTTCCATGGTCTTTAAAATAGACTTGGAAGGAAAGAGATTTTGTCTAAACAAATAAACACAGTCCTCAAGCTGTCACAGGCCAGAATCTGTAACATCATGCTACATGTCAGAATTGGAAAAAAAAAAACCCCAAAAAACAACAGGAAATGAATTACAAAGAGCAAGCTGAAAGAAATGCAAAAACCAACCATGCAGGGAAAACCACACTGGAGTGAACCCAAACCATTTCATCATTGTAAAGGTATTTTATATTAACATGAAGAGGAATTTATTCTTTTATTAATGCAGGATTTTTTCTTCTGCCACCTCTGCAGGATTCAATATAGACAAATAAAAGTGCTGTCAGTGTCTTCATTGTGGTCAATTTTATATAAAATTGTTGGGAACTAATGGGCACTTCTTTGAGTCATGTGACAAACCGGAGTAACGATAGGCCCTTTTCTCCTTGCTTGCAGAAGAATCCTCGTGAGTTTAAAAGATCTGATAATATTTTCTTGTTTACAGTTATGGTTGGAAAAATTACAAAAGGAAACCTTAGATGTAGACAGGAACTTTATATATAAGCATTGAGAAACAGTTTTTCTTCAGGGGTTTCCACATCGCGAAGCTACACACTCACAAGCCTCCTCCTTGTTGGTCATCGTGTCATTCCTGTAAGAGGTCATGGCCAGGAATGTGAAGTGTTATGTCAGATTGTTAGGATACAACCAAAGGGAAAGTATCTAGATATGATCACTTGACCACCATCTAGGTAGGATGACGTGACCACCATCTAGGTAGATGGGTTGATGCATCCTCTATCAGGTGAAACTTTTTCCTGGACTGTAGATTGATTCTTAGGTGCAATGAGTTCCAGTTAAAGTGCATGGAAACCTGGAATAAATTCATCACAGCAGTCCACTTCCAAAGTACAGTCTTGCGGCTAATTTCCTGTGGGAACATTTTGCTGCCATGGCTGGTTGGATTTCCCAAAAAGAAAGCACTGGAGCGTTAGAAAGGACCTCCGAGAAGCATAGCATTCACAGATCAACATCTCCAGCATCACCTACCCAGTATCACCTTCAGCTAGCTCCTCTCCAGCCAAAGGCTGATGCTGGTGCCACAACGGCAGCCTCAGGTAGGCACGGTGGAGAGAAGCTTGGCATCGCTTTGCCAATGAACAGGCATCACTGGATGCTCGGTCCTCACTGCCTGCTGGCCACGTGGCCCCTGCTGGGTGGAAAGAAGATCAGGGACAGCCACTTTCACAGTGTCCTCTCCAGCAAGATGGGCTGCCCAGAGTCTCCTAAGGTCGGGGCTGACCTGCAGCCCGGCAAGGTACACAACTTGCAGAGGCTGAGCAGAGGGGAAACACGCTCTGTCCCTGCAGTGACTCATGAAACCATAGGAAGTCTGTGCTGCTTTACTGCTGCTCCCTGGGGGCTGATTTCAGAAGTACTAGCACCTAGCAAAACCACTTCAACCCGTTGAATAACATCTGCCATTTCCAGTTTGCAAACCCTACAGGATTTTTTATGTATTTACAAACCCACTTACAGCCAGTACCAGAAGGCTTGCTAATCTTAGTTAACCCTTGCTGTTTCTTCAGAGGAGATCCACAGGTCTGCAACCACCATACTCCTTTATTTCCTGCCAACTCTAGTCAAGAATCTGGCGTTACTTGCCCAAAACATGTCATTTCTTTAAGGGAAAATTACTAAATCTGGAGTCTGAAGGGTCTGATGGTTGGGGTACATCAGTGCTTGCCTACAGCAAATGGAGAGTGATGCTGTGCACTTCCCACCAGGGCTGTGCCACAGCACGGTGCTCTTTGCACAAGGTATCCTAAAGGATTTTTGGGAAAAACACAGCTCTGCAATACTGATGGCATTTGAATGCAAAGAGAAGGCAGGAAAAGCAAGAACGCCACTTTTCAGAGCTCATCATTCAATACACACACACAAAAATCCACAGGAGCCACTTGCAGGGACCAGAACACCTACCAGCAGAGAGAGAAGAAAAAAAATAATTTTTTTTTTTTAAATTTTTATGTTTAAAAACAAGCACACAAACATGAGTGCCTATAAAATTTTGCATTGCAACATTCTGTTCTTTGGATCATCTCCCCATATCCACTCACATTTGGAAAGTTAAATAAAGCTAGTATCTCATAAAATATTAATTAAAGTAAGCATTATACTGGGTCCCATGAATCATTTTATGTGTGTTCAATATTTGCAAGTGTCACCATGGTGAGGAGTTGCACCTAGCTACAGTGCATTAGTTATAAAGACTAGTGAGCAATTGCTCAGCCATTGCTACTGGCTTCCCAAACTATAAAGCTGTCATCTGAACTATGACAGCTCAGAGATCATAAAATAAAGCTTACAAGTCAACATCACTATTTGAAGTTAATCCACGGCTCATGTCAGCTGTAAAAGTTAATGTTACAAATACAAAAATATCTACAATAGGAAAGCATTGACTGCTAAATACGTACTTTGACGGAGATAAAATAGAAGTGAAGATAGGGCCTTTCACAGAAATCCAAGCCAATAAATTAACGGGCAAGTGATTAGGATATATGAAGTGTGAAAGCTTTAACGATCACAAGAACAGAAAAAGAAAATCCTTTGAAAGCTCACTAACGTGCCCTCTAAAGACATTCTGTGCACCCCAGTTTCAAGGCATCTCTAGATCACTAGGGAAAGTGTCTTACGGATTATACTTTTTGGAAAGAGATTTGCAGAATGTGCTTTACTTTCACAGAGATCTAGTGGCCGCATACAAATATTCAGTGTCCTATGAAAATGCAGTGTCTCGTGTCTAGCAAAAATGGCATTAATTTTAGCAAATTTGGATCTAAGTGCAAGATACCGGCTTTATTTAGCTTTCCAAATGTGAGGGAGTGTGGGGAGATGATCCATTTACCACGCAATCACTGACACCTGGGAGCCAAAGCACTTTGTACAAAGCACCTAGTGTGGCCACTGGGACACTTATCCAAGTCTTTCTATATTAAATCATCCACGAAAAAGAACAATTTAAAACTGCTGAGCACAACGTCTGGGTCAGACTCTGCCAAATGCTAGTCTTTCATCAGGTTGGTTTCTCCATGGCTTGTGTCACGAGGAGGTTTTTGGTGCTCCCCCAGGCTCTGTTGGGGCTGCAGTAATGAGACCGAGCCGTTCCCCAGCGCTGAGCATCTGACCAGCTGAACCACCCGGGCAAAGAGAACCTCACACGTCCCTCCTCCTCCCCCGCTCTCAGCCCACTGATTATCTCAGATCATCAGTGTTTTGGATGACCAAATAAACAGGATTATCCTCTCCCAGCGCCTGTTAAGTCAAAACTGTATGGCGATCCTATTAGTGGATCGCAACAGTGTGAGTATATCCAAGCAGGAGATTATCTTTCGCTTGCTCTGTGGAGCTGAAAACAGTACCGGGAAATTTTTAATCTCCATGAAGGGGACACTGGAGCTCACAGAAAGAAAGATCAAATTCATTTTTATTATCCTTCTCAATCAGCTGCCTGGCTCAAAAAACTTATCCCGATTGACAAAGTCATAACCTTCTTTCATTGATATAGTACCAGATTTGGGACGCCAATGAAAAACATCTTAGACGCATAGCCTTTTTCACCCGAACTGATCCCAGAATGCTTTACAAGTGCTGCATGCAAATGGTACGTGGGATTAGCAGCACTTTACAGTGGTCTCTCTCTGTTCCCACTGAAGTTAGCGAGAACAGAAGTGGGACTTGCTGTTGAGTAAAATGTGAACCGGGCTGGAACGTGGCCAGGACACCGAGATCAAGACTCACATTCATTTGGAAACTGCTGGCACAATGGCCCTGTTGATCAGGACTTTGGGTTTACGTCTTGTCCAAAACAATGCAGCAAGCTCCAACGGGGCATAAAAGGATGCCATTTTAAACATGTTGGTAATTCACCATTATTTATTTTTCAGGCACTCAAAGATAAAAATATTGAAAGAGCAAGCGAAGGAGGAAATACCCACATCTAAATTAAAATCTTCTTAAATAAACTATCTAGGTTTTAACACAGAGTAGCACACAAGCAAAGCCAGCCAGCTCCCAACCCTTTTATATACATGCATGCAGAAAAATAAATTCCTTCAACAGAAGCTTTGAAGAGCATAATTAAGCATGAAAGTTACCATATACTAAATTATACATCTAGTAAAAAAAGTGTCATCAGTAAAAAAGAGTCATTAGCCCAACAAATGGGCTGTTAATGATTTTAGGTTTGCCTAAGGCCATAAGCTAATAAACTAGTGATTAACCAATATTTCTGGGATGCTGCTGTTGAAAGCTGTTGACCTGGTGTCGCAGCGCTCACCCACAGCTTAGGAACTGCAGAAAAAACAAAACCAATGAAAAAAACCGCACCATATTTGGGCCATAGAAACAACCAGAGTTTTGGGTGGGTGAAACCCCTGCTCTGAGCCACCATGAACTCCATCACTTATCAAGCCACCCGATTTCCACTCTGTGTGCTGGGATTGCAGAACACGAGATTTCCCGAGTCCAAGCAGAATCGAGTGGAGCAGCCATGCGAGACCCTTCCAGGGCAAGAGAAACTCAACCGATGTGTCCCAGCACAGACCATGCCCAGGAGAGCCCGTGTCACGGATGCCTCCCTGTCTATTTGAAAGTCACTGCTGGTACCCCCTTGGGACACCCCCCCTGCTGTTCCTGACCTTGGGAGCCGCTACCTCTCTCCTCCGCAACCAGACACTCTTGCTTTGGTGACCCCAGCAGTCATTTATACGGAAAGTAACACCACAAAAGTGTGCTTGACAGCTTCCTTCAGACATTCCTTAGCAACTGGCAATAAAAGGAATAGAAAGAACAGGCCATTTGGTCAGCCAGCTCTCTCCAAAGCACCCATGTTTATTTCTCTCTCACGGTTTGAAGAGCTGACGATGTGGGAACCAAAACTTGCACACAACAGTCCTCTTCAAGGCTGGAAATGGCAGGATGGTGCCCACCCACTGCTGTCAGGACCACGGGATACACGAGAGCTTACACAGGTATTACAGTTTCTTACGCAGGGCAAACCTTTTGAAATGAACACACAAGCACGTGCACAAACCTCATCTCCATACAAGCAATCTCCATACATTTCTCACTGTAATTTTGGACAATTAAAACACTTCTTCACCAACATACCAACACACATTCAGAGCACTGGGTAACATTATAGGTCCAAAGAACCAGATAAATGAAGCAAAGTTTTTCAAAGGACATAATTACTCAGTAGTTCAAAACAGAGAAGGGAAGCAATCCAGTAAATTGAAGAAAAACATTCATCCCTCAACCAGCATCTTCACCAGCAGGCTCAAAGCCCCTCAACTTGGCTTTACCATGGGCAAGGGACCATGCACGAGCTCCCAAAACTTTGAAAGAAGAAAAACATCCATCCACCCACATACTGCAATTCACAGAACAGCCCAAAACCAGAGAGAGACCCCAGGGACCGCAGCCAGCCTGGCCCGCTGGGTGCATAATTCCCATCACACATGGTCTGCCGAAGCTCCGTCCCAAGGGCTGGCCGGGGATGCCCAGCGCACCCAGCCTGCCTCCCCCTGCCCCAGCTCAACAGCCACCCTGGGGGGGCTCAGCTCCTCCCTTCATTGCCAAATTACCTGCCCCGCTCCCCTCTCTGGCTGATTTCTGATTCCTGTGGCGAAACGCGAAAGTGTAGAAACCGAATTTCGTCACAGCGTCCCCGAGCCGCGCCGGGTTCTTTGCTGTTTGCTCCCTGGGGAGCTGCTAATGGCTTGATCTGACATAAAGTCCTCGCACTTAAAATAAGTGGTATAAACACAGCACTCTCCAGGAAGGACTAAAAGCAAAATGAGAGATTTAGTTGATTTAAGGAAGCTTTTCCTTGAGTATTTTTTAATGCTTTTAACTAACTAGTAGTTCTGATGACTTTTTTTTTTTTTTAATAAATGGACAAAGTACTTTCCTCTTTAAGTGTTCTTGTGATTAAGGTTCAAGATTTACATTTCCACATCAGAAGAAGAAAAAAAAAATTGGATCCTGTTTCAGTAAAGACAATCGCAAAAACTCCCACTGACTGCAGTTACCAACAGAACAAGGCCCACGTGCAAACTTTGGAAGTAAGTTTTTCTGAAAACTGTTTACCAAATACTGCAGAGAGCTCACAATTTTTTCTTATTTTCTACTTTCCCTATGGTAACATCTAAAGCACAACCTCAGACGCTTTTGTTGAACTGTTTTCTTAAAATCTACATGACTGTGTTATATGTCATATGTATGGTTCTGGATTCTTCACATAAATGCTGTATTTTTTTTTCTTTTTACTCCTACCAAAAGAACATGGCTTGATTTCGGCAGCAGTTGCAGACTTCAGATTAAATATAGCAGCCATTGACTTTTCCCTGAGACTCAGACACTTCTGAAAATAAGCTTTTTGGCACCCACTAAGGAACACACTGAACATCTCCTTTAGTTACAAGCCCTCAAAATAAAAAGAACTTACAAAGTTCTTACATGTATCTATAAGAATTTGATCTGAGATCTTATTTAACTCTCCTTATAAATATTCAGGGCTGGTCCTGCTCTCACTGAAGTCGGAATATCTTCAGTGCAATCAGCAACGGCTTCACAGTGCACAACTGGAGAGCCAAGATAATAAAAAAGAATAACTTGATTCCTAGGTTTAGTTATCAGCCTCACCAGTATTTGTAGGCTTGTACAACAGAGATCATTTAAAGGGCACTGGAGATACAACCTGCACTAGATCCTGAACGCCGGCAGCTCTAAACTTCTCCAGCGCACACAGCTCTGCCCCTCAGTCACAGTTCTTAATATTTAAAATGACCTTTCCAAATTTGTTTTGTTTTTAATATGTTAAAAAATCTTTCCCACTGAAGTGAGCAGATTTTCCAGTGAACTCCAGCACTTAACCCTGCAGCATTTTACTATTTCAAGATTAGAGCACGAGTTTCAAAATTTGTCCTGAAGAACAAATATCTACATGAAGTTATGACGACGTTGTACTGAGCCTCAGAGTCATCCTGGAATGGAAAACAATCCAAGCAACACTATTTGGCTCTAGATAGGAATTTTCCCAAAGTTCAGGAGTAATTGCCTCTCCTCTGTTAAGGCTGCAAATAATTCTGAGTCTGGTCTCCTGTCCATGGCTCCTGAGGCCGACATACTGTATAATCTGACAAAAGTTTGTCATGTTTTATGAGTTTATGTTATACCTTTTCCAAAACTGTTTTGCACCAAAGATGACTTCCTGAAAACGGCTAATCCTGACACATTTTTACCTCCTAATAGGTAGACGTGCCCGAGTGCAAATACAAGCAGACTTTGTGAGGTCTTCAACATTCACCTTCACGAGGAACTACAACAGGTTTCCATTATTTCTGATTAAAAGCAATTTGCTTTGCTATAAAGAAAACCCAGCAGGAGTGTTTTATTACCCCAGCTGACCACAAGATGGAAATCCTTTTCCATAAGATGTCTCCTGATTAGGAAGAATACTAATAAAAAAACATACAGCCTTTTTTCCAGGCAAGTTTTAGAAGGAGCAAAGCAGAGTTTCTTATCCCATCAGCAACCTGTTCGGGAGGCTTTATCCGTTTCATGTTCTTTCTTCATCCAGGGGAAAAAAAAAATAAATTAGGAGGGACTTCAGTAAAGATGGGGCATCTCCTGGGCCTCCCCCTTTGCAGCCTGTTCCGCCTGGCACCGTGGCAGCAGGAGCTGTGGGAAGGGGGGGCTGAGCCACCCCCACTTTCCTCCCTTCCCCAGAACACCAGGCACAGACGCAAGAGGGGTTTTACCAGGTTTTCCTTTACAGAAATTGGTAAAATCCTTTTACCCAGGTGGATAGCCAAGCTGTCATCAATTTAATTTATTTAACAGAAGCTTTATCTCAATTCGGTCAAACCCCAAGTCTTTTCCTGAGTTTTCCCTCTTCCAAGAAGGGCAGCTTCACTCAGAAATCATTCCAATGGAAATCCCTAACTGGCTCTAGCTCTTACGCCAGAGGCTCAGATACACCAAGCAGAGAAAAGCACCATCGACATGTGTTCATTGTTTAATTTGGAAATGTGAAGGATAAAGTAAACTCTTTCTTCATACCATTGCAGGTTTTTTTTAGAGCTAAAAAGCCCTCTAAGGAATGGTTCCAACCACCCAAAGCCTGGGTGCAGGGAGTTCAGTGGGATTTTATCTAACCTGCTATACTATATCCTGCAAAAACAAAACCCCTGGGCTGGGATCTAAATGCCAAATGTCATTTATTTTTGTTATTGCTTATTTACAAAAATGTGCAGAGACTCGCACTGGGATGCCACCGGGCATAAAGGGAACTAAAAGGCCATTCCTGTCCCCAGGGGCCAGGAGGAGGGTGAGCGAGGAGATGTGTCCCTTTCCCACCTCCAAATCTGCGCAGGTTGCGGCATCCGCTGTGGCGCAGGCGGGCGGCTGCGATGCTGCAGGGACCCTCACGCACGCTGCCGCTGCATCCAGCCAAGCTCACCCCAGCTTGCCTTCGAAACAACTGTTACTACAAAAGCAATGAAAGAATGTCTTCTCTGGTGTTAATTATCTGATCAAGTTGTCCACACTAAATCTCACACGCACAGCAAGTAGGGAGCCACATTTAAAGGCAGACAAGACATTTGCATCTGTTGTGCTGATTATAGTAGCTGCACGTTTTACTTTAAACATCAATGGGTTGCAACTGCTATTCAAATGATATGGAAATTGCTGCTTGATACTGAAATTTCCCTTAAGCAACAAAGGAAGGGATTAGCACACGGCTCTGCTTTTTTTCTTTTCTCTTCTTTTCATTTTAATAAAACACGGTGGCAGTGGAAAACTCTTTGATGGTTCACGAACAACACCTGTATCTTCTAATATTTTAGTCATACCAAGTTACAGAATATTTTAATCCTTTTGCGTAACTATTATGAAAACAATTTCTGGCTGAAATATCCTTCTTTATCTGAAACACTGAATTAACTTCATTGTCACAAGACCTCTTCACAAAAAAAATATACATACGCTGGCTATACAGATAATTATGCAAGGGAATTAAGGTATCAGCAACAATTTATAATTCTTTTCAGATTTAAATGAAGCTAATCAACTGGATCCCTTCATAAAGTCTGTCTTGTTTACACATACCCAAGAAGTTTCTCATGTGGCCAGTCCTGCTCAAGACTCAATGCTACCCTTTTCCAGCAGTATATGGCAGAGTTGCTGCAAAAGAGGATCAGACCACAGTCAAACCACAGTGTGAATTTTTCCCATGGAAGCTCTTATAAGTAAAATTGGTTGCATTCTGACAGTTTGCAGGATTGGGCCTTTAATTCCTGTCCAGCTCCCCACCTTTTATGCGATCCTAAAGGCAGCAACTTTTTTGTGAACTTTAATGGTAAACCCCACTCCAGGCAGTAAAGGTAAAAGATGTAAGGGATATATAAAGACAGCTTTACTAATCTCCCAAGGATCAATTACTTCTGCAGAAAACTGATTAAAAACACTTTACACATTTTGAATGTTACTGCAAGTTATTGATAAGGTAGAGAAACACGAGCAAATGCGTATCACTGGCTTTTTACGTACCTTATAGGTACCTACCAAGGAAGAGTTTTGAAGAGGACCATCATCCTCTTCCATTGACTCTGTTGTTACAGAACCTTTGTCATCCCCATTTGGTACTTTAATCTGAACATCGCTTCTCAGCACGGCTGTCCAGAATCTGCTGTGGAAAAGCAAAAGCACATTACAAACAAAATATTTTTAAAATAATCCCATGCAGACACATTGACAGAATTAATTTGTAAAACACTCTGTCGAAAGAGAATGACTCACAGCATTTCTATTTTGATTTCAAAGCTTTGATGCTTCAGGCTGCTAGAACGGTGGGAATTTATCAAGCCTTGACCAAACCAGACACCTTCCTGCTCTTGAAATGAGTTAATTGATTTAAAAACTAAAGCAGTGAACAGAACAACTGGGTTCTTGTGTTCCTTAAGCATCTAGCACGGAACTGGTGAGAAACTTTCAATTTTTCATAAGCAGGTTCAGAAGAGAAATGCAAAAAGAATCATTACACGCAGCAACTCCTTTCTCTTGAGGACAAGTGTCAGCGCATCACCTTTGAGAAGGCAGCAGCGCCGATGCACGGCAGCCTGCAGCATGCAGGGGCACAAATCCTGCTCTTGCTCACGTGCCCCCGTGGCCCTGCTGCCTTCGGCGGATTTTTTTCCTCAAAAAAATGTCCTGTCAAAAAAGGACATTACTTCAAAACATTCGCCCTGCATTCATCATGCTAAAACCAACACAACGGGGCCAGCTACGGTACATTCAGGCAGGATCTCTGATAACCATGCTTGCACTTTTGGTTTTGTTAGTCCCACATGAATATTTATGCCCGTTTCCATGATATGTCCCCTGGTTTGCATAGGGCACAGGTTGTCAGCAGCTGAAAGCCATTAGCATCTGACAGCTGCTAAAATAGCTTGTTTGAAACAAATAGGTGGTCCCAGCCATTATCTAGCAGGCAGGTGATTAAGGCATCATTACAAGCTGCATCTTCTTCGGCAGCTGCACGGACAAGGAGGGCCCTTCTTGCACTGCTCAGCCCTGCCTGGTGGAGGGGAGATTTAATTATCGTCACCACATAATGGCTAGTTTGTAGGAGACGAAGACCTGACAGAAACAGATAGTGGGCAAACACAGGACACAGATCGCAGCCGATGAAGTAATTACAATCCAAGTAAGAGTGTAGGAGCTGGCTGGGAGCAGCAGATGTTGCTGTCCATCAGCATCTCCATAGAAAACATATGTTCAAGTGTCACTTGCAAAAAAGACAGCAGAACATAATTTGCCAAGCTACAGGATGCTTGCGGGGGGCAGAGGGGGCGGATGCTCAAGGAGGAGACTGGGATTCTCGCAGGGAAAATCTAGGGGATCTCTTGGGAGCAGAGAGGTGGAAGACATCCAGAACAGGGGCAGGGACCGCATGGACAAACACCAGGAGGGACCAGGGAGGACAGTATTCCCTGGCCTTCCTTCAACCTACCAATGTCCTCCCCTCCCCAAGCTGCTTCATAGATCGGATTCTCAGGTAGGGAGAGCGGGAATGAGCTGATGAATCAGCATTGTGGTTGGAGGAAGAAAGAGATGAAACCTGGGCCCTGGGCAGGCAGGGCCAATGACTTCCCACCTCGAGTGGGCAGCCATGGGAAGGTGCTCAAAGTCCTACTCACATTTAACCTCTCTAGGTGGAAAAGATTGCACACACAGCAAATAAAAGATGCTGCTCAATTTTTGCTCAAGTCTTGCTTTCTCAAAAACAAAATAAAAGCACGTGTTGGGCAGAGATGAAATGGGGTGGTCAAGTACAACAGAAGAGAGGTACGGTGCAAGACAGCCCTTCTGAGATGCTGGAAATGCTTGTCTTCATACCACGCTAATAAACACAATCATTCCACTCAAGGCTATTTCATAAGTTATTTTAAAAAAAATTGATGTAAAAGCAGGAAATGTCAACATGTGCACATTACTTCCTTTCCAACCATTTTCTTGGCAACCACCCCATCTGTTCTACCTCAGTCTTTCTGCCAAAAGAGAATTAATATTTATCTTCACAAACTTAACATCTGAAGAATTTCTGAAATTACTTTACCTATAGAGCATCACCTTCCAGACTTGAGACGCTGTCACTTTCACCACACTTTCTTTCCGCCTTCTTTTTTTGTTCTAAATCTGTGTGAATAATCACCATTGTAAACACATTTATGCACCAGTTTTCAAAAAAAAAAAAAAGCCATACTCAATAGCAACATAAATTTGGATTGTAAATTGCCATGCAGCACTCTGTCACATTATAAGCGACGTACACGTACAGCTTCAATGCCTTTGGTGCAAAGCTAGAATCAGATCTTTTCAACATTTTCTTATAAAGGATAAATTACAAAGCAAACCAAGCATGCTAGAGTGAGATGGGCTTGATGGGAAAGGTGTCCAGGTGTCAGGGTTTCTTTGTTTATCATTGATACAGCCTTTCAAATATTGCAGCCTTTTCTCTGGAGACATATAAAAGTCTCAGAATCAGGGTTGGGTTGGTTTTTTTAGTAAAAACATCACTCCTAGATAATGTCCACCTGAAGAGAGAAACCGCGTCTTGATTTTGTCTGGGCTCACGAGAAGGGATGTCAGAAGAGATGAACGTGTGCATGGATTGCACTTTGGGAGCCAGTTTTCAGTCTCGCTTCACCCTTTCCCAGTTGTACCAGCCCCGTAAGAAGGGAGGTGACCCCCGGGGACAGCCCAGCTGGCTCGCCCCACAGACCAGCTTGCCACCTCTGCCTTTTGCGAGCCATTTGTGACAGCCAGGGCAGCAGCAACGTGCACCGGGAGCGCCGAGCCCTGCCGGCAGGTGCATCCTTGGGCCAGCAGCTCCCAGGGAGGCAGAGAGGAGCAGGAGGCCGTCGAGGCTGGGAGTCTTCCTCCTCACAGCAGCTCAACTTGTTCTAAGCACAAAGGGAATCTGGCCTCGATCTCCCAGCGGATTTTTTCCCATGTTCTGCATACATAGTTACTATTATCAGCACATCACCACGAATGTTTGTGCAAATGATTAGCTCCGCGTCTTCTTGGTACTTCATACATCTTTGTTACTATTTTTATTTCACTTGTATTTTTGGATACGGTGAGCGTGGAAATATACGCCGCTTTCCTGGAAGCATAGGCACAATATGGCTCTGATTCACAAACCTTGAAGTTAATAAGAACAGCAAATATTTATGCCTAAAATCATCAGTGAAGAAGTGACCTCCATTATCCAGTCCCAGGGCTTCCAAATGTTCATCGCTGCATGCTTGCGCGGTGTATTTTTAAAACATGCACTGTTTAAAATATACACAATTAATATTAACAAAGACCTGTACTTCTAAGAGCAAGTGGCTGGAACAAGCGCTGCCTTCTGTCTGATGTGCAATGACCTTTTGCAGTATTTTTAGGCGCTGTCCTATAAGCAATATATCTTGCACAAATTACTTCTGCCCAGATACAAAGCAGCATTAACCATGAGGAGGAGGGAGCAACATGGGATGAATTTGTATTTCTAAAATTGAAGGGAAAAAGAAAATTACCAGGGTTTATTACAGGATTTGTAAATTGCATAATTTTCTCTCTCGTTTAATCCTACCAGATAGAGGATCATGTGCCATGGGTAAGGACATTCACAACGGACTGAAGTGTTATGTGTTTCTCCCATTTTTGAGTAAAGCAAGATGACCACAGCAATTAGTTCCTTGTAAGAAACAGTGAATAGAATCCATTATGCATTTAATTAGAAGTGTTTGTGTCTTCCAGGGAGGAGAAAGATTAAGTTAGGTAACTACTAAAAGCTTTCAATCTTCATAGCATTAAGGTAAAAACTAAAGTTAGAAGAAACTTGTGTGGAGAAATCCTTACCACTGTGAGTGCTGGAAGTGATTGCCTCTGCCAGCCATGGGAGAAGCCAAACGGCTTTGCATACTGTGCTGCACAACTGGCTCATACAATTATCTATCAATAGATATACTACTAATAAAAAAGTCTAGGAAATTACATGAAGGATTAGGAAAAGCTCAGTAAAACAAATAAAACAGAAAGTATAAAGTCAGACATTTTCACACCTCAAAATTTTTGTCCAAGTTGGAAAGGGAATGTAAAACCAAAGGAAATGCAGATTCAGATAACTTAGCAAGTACTAAACACATGCGAAATGTACATCCAAAACACTTTCTGTAATTTACTACTGTGAAAAAGTGCACAGAAAATAACTATTTAACTACAACTGCTAGGATTCATCAGCTGGAGGAGGAGCCACCAGACACACTAACCTGCTTCCAGCAGTGGCCAACGGCAAATCTGCAGAGAGGAGTGTCACAAGGCAGGTAAACACCACGCGAGCCAACCTGGAATACCCGCTCCCTGCTGCAACCAGCACTGCTGGCACGTCCTGAGCCAGAGGATCATTTAAACCCACGCTAACATTAACAACATGACAACTGCAGCAGTCAACATCGCCCTTAAAAATTGAACTTAAGGTAGCAGAAAGATTTAGTACGGGCATTAAATATACATATATGCAACTACCACGTATAGAATGGATATAAGCTGTATTCAAAGGTTGTGAACGTGCAGTGTTCATTACAGGCAAAACAAACCAAAACCCCCTGCACCTCTCTGTACATACAAACACAACCAATACGTTTCAAAAATGAGGTCTTGTTTTAAGTCCCTAGATTTTTCACACAAGCATAAGGTTGTGAAGAAAACAGGATCAGCTGTATTTTAGCTGCCAACAAAAACAAATGGTTGCGGTTAGCCCACAGACAGAAGCTAATGTACCTGTGCTCAGCCATTCTGTAGCAAAGGAAGAGCTACCAGGAAGCTTTTTATCAATAGATCATACCACAAACCAAACCCGTGTCAAAATTTAGAGCCAACGTACAAGATTAAGGGCCTTGTTCCTACCCACTTGCAATTAGAAAAGCCAAGTGTCAGAGAACAATCATCAGCATCCAAAAGATGAACCAACTTCCAAATTGGTTTTTATTTATTTAGCCAAAATTCTTGAAAGAAAAAGAAAAAAAAAAGGAAATAAAACTCAGTGCAGAAACACTTCTGATGCAGGAAGAAACCAGCATATGATTGCATAAAGGATCACCCGCTTTAGGTGGCACTTCCCTGTTACATCACCATTAGGTTCCTTATTAAGCTCTTTTCTTTAAAAGTCCCCCACAAAGGCCTCATGTCGTCAAAACGCCATGTTCACAGGAGGCTTTGTGAGTGAGGACAGGGTCCAGGCTCTGCTGCTGTCTACAGGGTGCGCTGAGCAGCTCAGAGCATCAGGGGATGGAAACAAGTGGTGCTTTCAGAGTTAACAGCTCTTGAAGCTCTCAGGCAAGAAATTTTAACATACAGGTAAAGACGGTCAAAGCCTTGACAGCTGCTGATGTCCATCTTTCCTGCTGCTTCGGATGTGGACCTTTTTTTGATGGAGTGCTGCAGTTCTTTGACCTGGTCCTGTTTGAAGCTCGCTAGTGTAGACTATGGTCAACCCTGTAAACCCTGCTGGATCTAAAAGAATGAGTCCTGTCCTGACAGGAGAGCCAGCATCTCAAGGCATTAGCTCTTACCGGATTTCAGCAACATCACATGCATTTTGTGTAAAAATCTCAGTGTCTATATGCAGCTCCACAAGTGTTTGTTCTTCCTCTCCTTATTATGTTGGAGCTGTGTTGGCATGCTCAGTCCAAGCCCTCTTTTAATAACATCTGTTGTTGAGAAGGACAGACAAGCTAAATGGTCTAACTGACATCAAACTATTAAGAAATTTTAAAAAGCAGACTTTTTTTTTTTCCATTAAATCAGATTGAAAGGTGTAACCTGTGGCATTTTTTTCTGTTTAAGACTTGGACATTAAATTCTTCTGGTGTAATGGTGCCACCAGCAGATAATAGTTAGAACTGGGTCTAGCTGAAAAATGTAGACAAGAATACAAATTTCTCTGCATAGATTATTTAATCTTCCAAAAACATATCCTTTGATTTTTTAAAACCATATTTCCATAAGAACACAGAAGCTAAAAACTGGCTCTAAATGTGATCTATTAGATAAAACTTTGGATTCATAATTCTCTATGTAATTTCCTTATGTATTCCTCTATGATTTATAAAGACAGGGAAGTGTGGGTTTGTTTTTTTTTTCCACAGCAGAAACTGGTGATTTTTCATGCCTGAACAGCTGACAAACACCGGGGCAGTAACAACAACATTAAACCCTGAGAACTGGATGGCTGGAACTCTTCAGTTTTGTTTATATGAATATTGATCTGATAAACACTGAATATCTGAGTGGAGCAACTCCTTTTCTCCAGAGAGACACAGGACTCTTGTCACTGTTGCAGAGGGAGAATTGAGAGTACGTGTTTCTCCAGCCACTGCAGTGTCAACATCCCCAACGTTACTGTCACCTTTCTGTCTGTAGCACCTTAATTACATTTAAAATTGGTTGGTTCTCATTCATCTTTACTTAGCGGTTTTAGGAATTTGGAATATAACCCAACACATCCTCAGATAGGTTTGCAGGTATAAAGGACTCCCAAGAAAAAAGTGGAAAAGTGGACAGCAAGAGGTGTCGCTCCTCAATCTGTTAGAAAGCCAGAACAAAACCCAAATGCAGAACCTTGCCACAGTTCACCAGTGCTTTTTCATTCCCTGATCAAATTTCCATACCTCTTGGAATCTACCAGCTCAGGCACTGCACGGTCCGTCTTGGGTGAAGTCAGCTGAACTGCTGTCTGCTCTGCTTCTGACAACCAGGACAGATGGAGATGGGACACTCTGCTTCTTCTCCGTTAGAAGATTGGTCTCAAAAAGTCACCTCCTTCTCCTCCAACCTTCCAGTCTGGCCCTGGAAGATCTCTCCACGGGGAAATAAGGCAAAGCAAGATGTCTGAGGAAAGCTCCTCAAATACACGTGGAGGACCCAGCTGCTTGCAAGGCTTCCCATACGTAATTTGTAGAGTTCTTTCAGGAACAGTTACATTAGAAGACTTCATGAAGCTAAAACTACGAACAATTAAATAACATACTGTGCCTGCAAAATTAAAAGCTATGGTAATAAAGCATGTTCATCTTCAGAGTTTGTCTATTATCCCGTAGACAGAAACTCCCTCAGTTTGCATTTTTTTCACAGGATTGAAGCTTGAATTTCTGAAAGGGTGAGGAAAAAACCGGACAGAACATGAAAACTCCTTTGGTCTTTCTTTTTTTACTATAATGGAGTAAAAATGTCATAAATAAAACTTCCAAAAATGCTTCCCAAGTCACCTTTAAACCAAGCATACATTAAAAATGCATTCTTCACGCTCATTCTGCTGAAGTGCTGGAAAGCCTTATCATATTAATTCTTACAATGTAAAATATAGTTATTTGCCCTTTCTTTTAAAGGACCAGGCTTGAATCCTACTTTATGGATATGTATAAGTAAAGAATTTTAGAAACCACAAGCATCTAATGATATATTCTCATCTGTTATATAAATGATGAAATTCCTACTTCATTTAAGTAACTAGCACATGGCCCTAAAATGCTTATGTCTGTAACAACAGCTTATCTCAGAGTATTTTTTCCTTTTAGACATAAATCATTTAGAATCAAGTAATTAATGTTTCTGTAAGGTGCAGTACGTAACAATATAAGCTACGCAATATATTTTTTTAATTTGGTCTTGTTTAATCATTAAAATTTGTCTTGGGGAAAAAAAGGCATTATATCCTTCACATAAAAAAGAGGGAGCTGACAATTTAGGATGGGCCAAACAACACTGAAGCTACAAAGTTAAAATGACACAAAACTTATCCTCCATGCAGAAAGAATCTCATGTGAAACTTTAAGGAAAGCAAGGAAAATCAGGTTAACAGCTAACCCTTTTTTTTCTCCCTCAAAAATATCCCTATATTTTGCTTGCCGTGACAAAAATTTCATGAGGAAAAATGCTGCTGCTTCAGCCTACAGCTTGGCTTGGCCTTTTCTCCCATAAACTTCTCTAGATAGTAAGTCAGTCTTCCACTGCATCAGCTCCANAAAAAAAAAAAAAAGCAATAACACTTCCCCAATTTCAGAGGGGTTTTTTTGTGATGAACAGCATGTAAAGTATTATGAGCTGCTCAGACGCTGCAGTAAAAGGAGCTTTAAACTGTCTTGGTGTAAATTTGTGCTGGTTTTTTTTCCAATACAATTACACCAAGAAGCAGCAGTCCATGCCGTGCAGGTATGGGTTTCCTTTCACACAAGGAACTGGGAGTTAGATCATGGTTGCAGCAACGTAACTGAGTTGAGAAGTTACTCCAGACTGAAATATGAATAGGGCAATATGAGAATCAGATCAGTTATCAGCAAGCTGATTCAAACCCAGTTCTTCCATCAGATGACTTACAGGTTTTGAATACATGTCGGAAATGCACATATTCTGCAATCCTTTCCAGCCCTAGCCTCTCACTGTGCTTATCTCCAGTCAAACAGGGCTAATGAGGAGCACCCCTGCCAGCCCTGAGGGGCCCTCAGTGCCCAGACCCGCAGCTGAAAGTCACTGTCACCCCTTCTGCATTCACACTATTGCACCTGCATATTTTATTCCGCACACAAAAGGTCAAAAGCTTGCCAGCAGGCTGCCCGCCTCCTCAGACACACAATGCACGGAGTAAAATAATTCCACGGAGCTGCTTGCTGTAATTTCCTGCAATTTAAGACTATTTATTTTTAAAACTTTTGCTGCCAACCTCCCCATCTGACTGTCACACTCTCGGTGAATTTTATCATCAGAACATAGTAATTTATTAGAGATCAAATCCAACCGGTTATTTGACTGTCGGGGTTTTAAATACTACTCAGCCTTTTTAGCTGCTCTGAATCCTTAGGGCTCTCTATAATTAATGTTTCTTCAGCAGAGGCAGGACGGGGACTGGCTGTGCGCAGCCCGCGTTAACCCTTTGCTGAGGCCAACCTAAAACCACAGCGAGGGCTGCGTTTGCAAAGGGGTCGTGGCAAAGGATCCACAGAATCGCTTCTACTTTGGGCAGTTGAAAATGACTCTTTTATACCAGTGGGCTGAGTATAGCCACCACCTACCTACACGATTAGAAACTGGTCTTGTGCCTGCAAATGTTGATTAACAGATGGGGGGTTGCACCCACACATATGGCATTGTGGGTGAGGTTGGAACGTCTGTAAAGCTTTTGTGGCAGCTGAAGGATTTTGAGATGAGAGAATGGGAACGGTCAAGCAAAAAGCTGAATATTTGCAGCGTCAGGTGCCTCCACGTTTGCTGTAATAGTGGCGCAGCGGGAAACGTACCTGCGAACCAGGGGCGAGCTAGCACGGGCTATTTGAGCCAGAAGATGGGGTGGTAGGTGATCATTTCACCTGAGAGAGCACCAGAAGAGAGGAATAAGGACTCCCAGCACCAGGAACACTGATTTTCCTCTCCTAATTTGACCCAAAACACTGAAGCCAGTGGACCAAAATGAAGTGCTACATTTGAGGGGTGGCAAAGCGGGGTCAGCCCTTGGCAGCCCACCAGCACATACCTACCTCCAGCCCGACCTGCCTGAATTCCCTGGCCACAGAAGGGTTTGCCCAACCTCACTCCCACCCACCACCTCCAACCAGAAGCTTCTAAAATTGGGGTCTGGTAAGATTTTACTTGTAACACCAAGCAGCACGTCAAAAAGCATTAGACTGCCCTCGAAAAACTAAAAATGAACCACAGAATCACAGAGCAGCCTGGGCTGGAAGGAACCTCGACCCATCACCTGGCCCAGCCCTTCTTGGGAAAGGGAGCCTAGATGAGATTACGTAGCACCCTGTCCAATTGCATCTTGAAAACTTCCAGGAAAATTTCCAGCAGCAAACTTCCAGGTTGCTGCTGTCCTCTAGAAACACTCCTTTGTCCCTAGTACAGGTAAATGTTTGAGCCAGTTTCTGTGGCCTCCTGGACAAGCTTGAATTGACTCAATGAACGAGGAGCTACATCTACAGAAGCTTCAACGCTTTCTTGCTCGGCAACTTGCACTGCAGCATCACTCCTCCCCAGTTTCCTCACGACTGAGCAAGAACAAATACAAAAATATTTATGAGTAAACATTGAATTTTATTCCTACATGGGAAGATAATCTCCTACTCTCCTTAGGTCAATATTATCACAGCCCAGAGAAGGTCAAACAGCAGGTATTTGGAAAGAAGTAAAAACCATCACACAGTAAAAGCAGCCTAATAACGAACACATTTTCCTTTAAATTTTAGCATCTTGTTATCATCCCTTTTTCCCAGCTATGTGACCTACTGCCATGAATAGAAAAAAATATAACTTAGTATAGGAAAACAACGATATTAATCAAGGTCTGCTCTCAGCCGTGTATTTTTGCATTAGCGAGTTTTTCAGGGTTAGGGGGCTGAATTTGACCTCAGAACATTCCAATAACCTGTTGTAAAACAAAACCACAGAAAGTCTACTATATTTTATATTTACTTATTAAAAATTGTTACTGCAATTGGAATTCTGAAGGGGCTGCCCTAAGAAAGCTTTGTCCTTTTCTGGGTGAACTATTTAAGGCAGTATCCTTGACTGAACTTCCAGCATTCTCGCTAATTTGGCCATGTTTGTCTTCTACCCAAGCACTCCCAGCAAAAATAGCTGCCAGAGCTCCTGTGCAGCAGTCGTCTCAAGAAGACAGTCTCCAATTTTTGCAGTTCTCTTATACTGTATTTTAAGAAGATTTTTTTTTTTACAAGTCTCTCATGAAATAGCTTTTACGAGTGGCAGATATGTTTGGTGTAAACATGTTAGTTTCCCATGAGCAAGAGCTTCGGGGAGACTTTCAAGACTGTATTTGAATTATAGATGCTGAATGAATTTTAATTAAATACTGAGATCTACAACGGGCATAAAGTACTCACACATTTTGCTGAATAAGTGGCAAAAGGCATAAATTAAATGACAATAATATCAGACTATTTTTCTGTTATTGAACTAATATAGAAATGTAAAACTCTATTCTGAACTATACATTCATTGTTTTAAAGGAATTTCCACCAAAGTAAGTAGGGAATCATTGAATTTTACAGATTGCATGCATATTCTACTGTACTAAATGGAGTCTGAAACCTATAAACAATTTGTGCTAATCTAATTCTAAATGTACTCATCTACATTAGCACAATTTTTCTTATGACTACCTTACTACCTATGTATTTCATAAAGACAAGTTTAAATTAATACTTGCATGAGAGTTATATGATGTAAACCACTATGTCCCTGATACTGCAGCCTTTATCAGCGTGAAAAGTCTCATAGCAATTTAATAAACCTGACTGAACAAACTGCAATGTGAGAGCAACACTTTGATATTATAATACCTACATGGGCATGTGCTTTAGAGACAGGCACTTGTCCTTCCTACCACACTTTCTTGGAGCGTGAGCAGAAAAATCTATGAAGGGGGAAATAACAGGAAATTAAAAAAAACCCTAAAGCTATTTCTAGAAAATGGTAATCTCCCCCTGGCTTTGTGTGAGTGTGGGCAGGAAAGGAACATGCCTCGACAAGCAAACCAGCCCCAGAGTGCATCGGAGAGGAACAAGCCTTTGTTTAAAGCAGCACAAGGTTACCCCGCGCTTCTTTATTCTGTCAGCTTCTGGTAACCATAGAAAACCGATATACGGAACACACAGCCTGATCGGTGAATGTAAATGTCTGTTAATAAACAAGGTCGTACGTAAGGTTGGGTGCTTACTTACCTTCCTCACTAACGGTTGGCTAGGCAGGATTCTTTACCTAGTTTTGTCAGAAAACAAACACTGTAACTTCTTTCAAAAACAAACATTTTGCCTCCAATCTCCTGGACCTCTGGTTAAAAAAAAAAAAAAACAGACAGAGAAGAAAAAAATTCCCCTATGGGCAAAGAAATAGTGTATTAAAATAGGAAGCATTCTGTGGTATACACAACATTCAAACATAAACTGTTATTTGAGGTAAAAAACACAACCCAATTTTTGCATTTGAGTTAGCTTCTGCCACTTCAACTCCTCCTTAGTGAGCACAACCTCTGTTGAAGGCTTCTTACTCTTCACCCTAAGTGCCAAGGGCTGGACTGACAGATAATGGTGTTACTTATTTCCTTGGTTTCACTCATCAACGCAACCACAAAGCTTTTGGGGTTTAGTCCTACCCAGTGAGAAGCATGAGAGTGGCTTTGCTTTGTATCACTACAAAGTAGCATAAAACGTTGTCATTATTTTTGTGTCTTTCTATAAGGCACAAATATAAGCTCAGTACAGACAGTTAATCTAGAAATTCTACGCTGCAAGGAACAGGTCGCTGTCACTGATCAATACTATTTACAATTTCTTTCTAAGTGCATAGTCATAAAATGCCAAGTCATATTCAGAAGGAAAAGACATTCCTAATAGCTGAGCATTATGGTAAATGCAAATAAATATACCGATGTGCCCAGTTTGTGCTGATTCCCAGGCTGGATGCACGTCCCAGAGAGGGTGGGCAAGAATAGAACAAATGTCATCACTTCCCCACTTCCTTGCTAATGGTCTCTGTATCATGCAGCACAAGGATTTATGTAAGTTACTTCTTTATTAAGCAAAAGTACGCATGGATTCAGGCAAAATATACTTTCTCAAGTCAGACCACTTAAAAAGCCACAGATTTTCAGTTTCTAAAAATAGGATTTGATCATGAATCTCATGCTTTCAAAGTCTTAGAGGGACTTTTACTAGTTTCATCAACAACCACAGAACAACCTGAATTCTGAAAAATAAAAATTAATCTTGGACCGATGACTTCAGGGGACATTACATCAAGCAGCTTTGTCTATATCCATTAAACAGCGGCTATTCTCAAATTCAGGCTTGCTTTCACGCCAAGTGCAGTCCCAAACAGGCTGGAGCACACAGAATTTTGTTCACCTGGAAACACCATCAGGTACCAGAGCAACACCCACCCCACCACAGACTGAGCCATTGAGGCTTCTCAAAGTTACGTTTATATTTTAATGGATTTTGAGACACCTTTTAAATGAATTGTATGATTTTCAGGCAATCCAAATGGTTTCACCTTCCTCTCATTTACAAGTTTAAGAAGAAAAGGACGCAATATCTAAAATTGCTACCTTGCTGTTACAAGGCTCATCTTTGAGTTCTAGCTCATAATAGTTGAGCATTTATTTAACAACAGCTATTGATATGCTGAGAAACCTGATGTGCTTTCATTGCCTCTCCTTCCCCAGAACACATTCTCGTCCTAGTGCTTTAGCGTTGCTGATTTCTGTGCTTTGTGAAGGGGTGGAATACACAGCTAATTTTATGGCAGGGATGCTGCTTGTGTCCTGTCTGTAACTGTTCACCCTCCAACAGAAGAGATTTTTCTATTCGACTGTAAAGAAGTCACTGGACAAACTCAAGAAAAATGAATGAATAACGGTAAGAAAAAGACGCATTTTAAAATTAAATATTATGAATTATACAGAGTCACTCATTCACATTACTTAATGGTATCTGTTGAAATAACAGCAGCTCCTGTATTCATCAGAGGATTTAACACTAATTGGTATTTTTATGTTTAAATTGCAACTGCTTGTTTCAGAATGGGACTACTTCAGATTCACCTGCCGACGGTGGTTGGATTAAGAAAATGTCAAAAGAGAACTTTCTCCATCTATATCGCACAAAGGAACTTCCTTGATTTAAGGCACAGGATGGAGTTCACTGTCAAGTATATATTTACAAACAGAATCACCGCCTAATGCTTTGTGATAGGAGCTGCATCCTCAGGGTGCAATTACAGCAATTATCTGGATGGATCTTCTCATCAGTAACCTTTGACTCATCTCCTACAAACTGTCAGTCTTCATCACCAAGTGGGGGAAGCAACGTATTGTTTCTATTCAATCATCTGCTGCCGAGACAGAGAAAACTCCACTATTAGGCCAGCCTGGCTGCCCATACACAGGACCTCCCGGAGCTAGCCCGCATCTGCCAGGCGGAGCAGCCCCTCAAGGACCAGCAGCTCACTCCCGTGCTGGTCTTCTGTCACGGCGACGCCGGCAGGCGCCCTCGCACACTTCTGCATTTCTCTTAGGAATTTCAAGAGAAGCAGAAAAAAAAAAAAAATTATCTTTTCGTATGCAAAGCACAGACGCATTGCCTAATCTTAAAAGGTGCTGAATATCTCAGTCGTCAATGGGGTTCGTTGGTTATTGGTCGTCAATGGGGTTCGTTGGTTACGCACCACTTATGGAAGCCAGCCCCAAAAGGAAGAGACCACCATCTCGGCTCCCGTGTAACCAGAATGAATTCACTGAACTCAACAGATTTGCTATAAACTTACACCTATGCAAAGACAGAGCATAGTCTTACACTATCATGACATTTATTATTACACAACTGCTTATGGAAGTAAAAAACTCCTGCAAAAGTTTTGTCGGAGGACACGGCCTGGAGGATACAGCCCGTTTGAAATTAAGCGATTTCAATTCACAGCCAGTAACGCTAAACAATGGAAGGACAAATAACTCAGTTCAAAGAGCAGGACATTTAAAATAGGATGGGAAAATAACTACTATAAGCAGTTTTATAACTTTCATTTCACAGTGACACAGCTGACGAGTTACTGGAAGAGAACAGCAAAAAAATCACCTTTGCCTTAAAGGGAGGATACCTTAGTTCTCTCAGCATGCAGCCCTTCCAGAAAAGGGATGGCAGTTCAAAAGCTTAATTATAATCACCATTAGCTACTACCTACCATTTGATTAGTTGGTAATAAAAGCAAGGCGCTCTCTTAACAAAGCAAAGAGCAATGTCACTTCTCCTTTGCATTCCTCCCATTAACTGGAAATGTGTTATGTGGACGGGGCAGGGATGAAACCAATAACAGACTGAATCTGGAAAAAACCCCCAAAGTTAAAAATAAGCAAAATCATTTCCAGAGGTAACTCAAGCAGTTAGCTACCAAAGAAGAAACTAAATTCTTCACTGTCAAGTGCCAATTCAAAGTGAAAACAGATTGAACCAAAACTGTCAGAAAATTCTTTACCATTTTGTAACGATCACACACCCATAACGCCAGACAGAGTCCAACTGTTTCAGTGATTAACTTCAAACAATAGCCAGGCTGTTTAAAAGCACAACAACAGGCAATGATGTTTGCCTGAAGGCATACTGTATTAATGTAAGTTGCTTCCAAACACATATTCAGTTTCTTAAACAAAACAAAACCCAGATATTATACTGTGCGAGTGTAACTTGCCGTTAGAGCCATATGACATTCAGTCATCCATAATTCATTCATCGTTAGCGACCGCGTGCGGCGAGCTTATATTCAGGGGAGAGACAGTAAAAGGGACCTCTACTTGTGTCGAAAGAAAACGTTACATATTTTGCTCTTCCTACTCAAAAAAGGTCTGAAGACCATTGAGTCTGCATCTCCTTTGTGAACCTTCCCAGTTACCACCAGGAGAAACTCTCTGTATCTCCTCCTTGCGAGATGCTGTACCACCACTCAGCCCTCCACCGGCAGTCATGCTGCCGTACTGCCTTTGTATCATCTCAAGCGCTGACCTTTAAGAAGTTCTAAATGTTATTTCAGTTTAGTATTTTGAGTTTAATGTCTGTGGAAGTGATTAACAGCACTGGCTTAATGTCATTAGGTCCTTGCCCATTTGCTCACCACCTTCTGCTAATGTAACTTAATCATTGCATGCTGCAACACCCTGGGTTTCTATTTCTAGTTCACTGAGATTAAACTAGTAATAAGCAGCAGCACACTGTATCACCAGTGGGCTTCATCGCTCCTGAAGGCAAAAGGATTAAATCAGAGATTAATTTTGCTCTGCGTATCATGTTCTTCATCTGCACAATGGAGTCAACACAGCTACGGCTGAGAGAGACAGCTTAGGCTTTCTCAAAACAACAACAATTAAATTCCCGTCTGTTAAATTTTTGTCAGTTATATTTGCAGTATAGTTGCACGGCTGTTAAATAACCAAATTCATTTTAACTAACAAAAAAAGTAATCATGGCGAAGATCTTCAGTACATTTACCAACAGACAGCAGATGCATTTACCTCATCCAGACTCAGCAATATGCAAAAAGATTTGAAAAACAGGAAAAATAATTAGTTTGGATATGAAAGAGAGGATGGCAGGAACTTAAGATTTGACAGATCAAGAAAATTTCTTGGAACGTTCATGAAAATGCAAATCAGCTGGAAATCCACTATTTTCCTCATCTATTCCACCAGAATGGTGCTTAGATGATGAGTAAAGGTCATCTCATGGTAAAATCTTACTTCACAGCCTGTAGAGAAAAGACCTAGCCCTTGTGGTGACACTGACTGTGCACCATTTCCACGCTGTTGTGTCAAAGCTTAACTTGAAGAATGAAGTCTATACCAGTGGAGAAGCTCACCTTATTATGAAGGGACTTATCACCTCTCATGGTCTGTGCACACACTTGCCCTCACCTTCAAGGACTTTCTAAATTTGCCTAACAAATCTGTTCCTTGTTAAAAGCCTTAACATCTCTTTAACTTTAACGAAGAGCTTAAATTATCATTAAACAATGATTTTACATGAGATGTTAAAACCATTTGTCGGCAACCAAAAATGTATTACCACACTCCTAGCGCACACTCCCTACATGTCCCTTGGACTGGTGGCACTCCCCTGGCCTTCCGTTGAGCCAACGCAACGCAACGCAACGCAACTCAGCCAGAGCAGAAGATGAACTCAACAAAGACACGGGCAGGGCTGACGAAGCATCGCAGTCACCAAACGTGGAGGGACGGGCCATAAAGCTGAAGCCGGGCTGGCTGCGCTGCACGCGAACATCCATTTCAGCAGCACCAAGGCAGCCCCATCCCCGCGCAGCTGGGCTTCAGCAGAAGACAGCCAGGCTTGCACACCCCCTGTCCGCCCTCCTGGCAGAGGTGACTACACTTTGTAGTGGCGCAAGGACTTCCTAGCCTGCTAAAGAGAGGACTTATCAGTCTGCTAAGGGAAAAAAGTTACCAAGAACTCTTTTTACATGGCCTTGAGGTGCATAAAATCACCAGGAAGATACCTTACTAGGCCAAAAATAGGACCAAAAAAAATTATAAAAATCAAAGCACCTTTGCCATACATCATTTGTTCTGCTGCCTGCTTAACCAGATGTGAACGTGTACTGCCATCTATAGGAAGCTCCTCTAATTACCTCTATCAGTCATCAACTCGCCGCGCTATGCTTAATTAAACGCTATCATGCAAGCACATGTTCCAACTTACAGCCCCACTCTTGCTGACAATAGCTATTTTTCCTCATTTCCTTGGCAGATTCTAGGATTCTGGGGGCAAAAATTCTTCAAAAGTTCAGCAGAAAATTCATTCTAATTAATACATCTAATTCATTCTAATAGAACACATTCTAATTAATATATATAATTAATATAATTAACACATATTACTTTTGCAGCATCATATACCTCACATTGGCATTGTTGAAGTTATTGTGCATCAAGATCTTAGTTATATTATGGAGCATAATTAATAAAAATGTACCCAAAGTAATGGTTTACTCTTTCTCTGCTTTTACCTACTGGGTACGATGTGCTACATCCGCCTGTGCAGGAACTGTAATTTTCCTCACACATTAACTATTTAAAGCATAGACAATTTCCGCTTGCAGAGGAAACTCAGAATGCATGCTGCCTCTTACAGAGAAATCTTCTTTTCCAAATAACTGAATTATCTAAGAACACCATTAGAGAATACTATAGAATACCTCAGTACTATTGATTTCACAAGATGAATCATTCCTGTATATTTAACAACTCCTCCATAACTGGTAAATTAAAATATTTTAAAATTAGCATCTGTTCAGAACATGTACTGTTTTAAAATATATTAATACATGTGTACTTGTCTAAAATAAATTAATAACATAATTAAATTACCTTTGTAAAATAAACATCTAGAAAGCCATAGTGATGGAAATTCTTAATCACAAAGAACAATCATTATTTGCAGTTAAAAAGCATAAGACTAGGAATGGCTCCTGAAGAGGCCAAAGCATTCTTTCATGATTTTCAAAAGGACACATTTCTAGCTTCTAACTACTTAAATAATCATTTTTCAAGTTCTGAGATAATAAGATCTTTTATTATTACATTCATATTCCACTTTTATGTAGTCTGGTTTTCAGATGTCAGCACAAAATGAGTCAGATGTTATTAGCAACAATTCAAATGAATGATATATATTCAGAAAAGTGATCAAGTAATTTATACAACTTCTAAAGTGAACTTTAACGAAGAAATCTGTTGCTTAGAATTTATGACACAAATGGAAATGGCACAAGAATCAAGTCAACAATATTATTTAAGCAATTATCATGTACAAAAGTATCTTTAAGTCCTGTTATTGACAAGGCAGCCAGAACAAATCATTAACTTACTAAAACAGAATAAATATTACCATTATGAAAATGGACACAAAACAAACATTATGAATCTTTATTAAATAACTCTATTATAATGGAAAGAGGACAAAGCCAATGATTAATTTTGATAAATTCAAATACACCGACTTCTCAGTGGTTGCTAAAAACATACGCTACAAAACTGAACGAGGTTTCTACTACGAACGTGGTAATTCCTGTTCATATACTTGATTGAGCTGATTGACTAGGGTCTTGATGAGGCCCTTTAGTGTAGAGTGGTCTAGATCTTCTAAAACTGGATCATTTACTCGGGTAAGACAACAAGTATCTCTTGCTAATACTGACATCCTTATCTCCTAGTCATGTGCACGGAGGTAGGACACTGCAGGACAGTTAAAGCTCCTGAGCACACCATCGGTTTGGGTCTTATTAATGACAGAACCGCTGCCAATTTATTACTAGTTATCCCAGTAGCCCAGGCACGCAGGCATATTATCCAGAACAGGATAAAGCTGTTCATTTAACACACTAACTGGAAAAAAACTAAGCTTTCATTTTTAACAGACTTTTCAGAGTAACAAAAGTTAACATTTCCAGTATTTAGATCTCAAACCACAGTGAATCTGGAATGCACAGCACCAGCAGAATGTGCTGCCCCTGCCCACGCCAGCATCACCAGCAAACACAGCTCACTCAATACGCAAACCCAAACTATTTTATACTGGCGAGTTCTGTATTGTATTTATAATGAAGTTAAACACAGACATTCATCTCAAAATCAGGATAAGGATTTGGCATTTTAATTAAAATTATTTACTTGATACATGACTTGGTATTATTAAAATTGGCAATTTTAGCAATGCTAGTGCATATTTATAATGAAGTGTAACATAAGAATAGCAGCATCAAAGATGAGTATTTTGAAAATATTTAAGATTTTTTGAACAGGCTTCCAAGTATTAATTATAAATGACCAAAAAAATAAGTCAACTTTTTGTTGATTTGGGGAATTGTGATCATTGTAACTAATCGTAAAAATCAATAATACTTACTGTAATTACTCTAACTATATTAATTAGTAATTAAGCAGTAAAACCAGTAGTTCTTATAACCTAAAAAAAGAAAGAGAATTGTATTTGACAGTTACAATTTCTCCGATGCTTAAATGTACTCTGAACACCAACTTTCCTAAAAAATACAAGCGTGCTTTATTGAAGGCCTAATTAAAATCAAAGTCAGGGGTGTGTTTTGGATCTGGTGCAAAACGTATGATCACAGTCTTACTGCAAAAAAGGGAAAACTGGGCAAAAAGGACAGGCAGCACGATCCAGTGGTGAAACCATACCCCAAAGCTTGCAGGAACTTACCATGCTAACAACAAGCCAAAAAGTAAAAGATCATCTTCTGCCGCTATTTTCCATGCTGATGTAAAACTAAAGGAACTCTTCTGAAGATAATGACGTTATACCTATTGAAAAGCACTGGGAAAAGAGAATGGAGCTAATGACGTTAACTAATTACTAGAGGTATGGGGAATAAAACCCTGCACTGTTTTAGCACAAAATTGTATTTTAACATTGTGAAATCTATTAGAAATAAATATGTTTGCAGAAAGGAGATTTCGTAAAGGTTCCTTGCATTACAAAAATCATTGCCTTTCACATGCTCACCTCAGGAAAGTACAAATAGACTGAAGTTCACGCAGCTCTTAATTCTACAGAGCTACTGAGGGGTAAGTTTGCTTCAGGTCAGTATGCAATTCTGTGAGTACATCTGGAAGAAAAACGAAATGCAAGGCAAAACAAACATATCTGCTTTTTCATAAATTACTCTGAAATCAGTTAGTTATAACGGAGGGAGGGCAGCAGTGACCGCAGCAGGACACATTGCGCATGTGCCAGTCGGCTGGTGGTAGCAGAGTCACAGAGAGGTTTGGGTTGGAAGGGACCTTTGAAGACCACCTAGTCCAGCCCGCTGCCATAGGCAGGGATGTCTCCAACTGGACCAGGTTGCTTGGAGCCTCATCCAACCTGGCCTTGAGTGTTTCCAGGGATGGGACATCCACCGCCCTGCTGGGCAACATGGGGCAGTGTCTCACCACCCTCACAGTAAAGAATTTATTCCCTGTATCTAGCCTCAATCTCCCCTCTTTTAGCTTAAAGTCAGTCGTTAGCCCTTGTCCTATTGCCACAGGCCCTGCTAAAAAGTTTGTCTCCATCTTTCCTGGAGCCCCTTTAGGGACTGGAAGGGGCTCTAAGGTCTCCCCGGAACCTTCTCTTCTCCAGGCTGGACACCCCCACCTCTCCCAGCCTGTCCCCACAGCAGAGCTGCTCCAGCCCTCACAGCATTTTTGCGGCCTCCTCTGGCCCCGCTCCAACAATTCCATGTCTCTCCCGTGCCGAGGGCTCCAGGGCTGGAGGCAGCGCTGCAGGGGGGTCTCCCCTGAGCGGAGCAGAGGGGCAGCGTCACCTCCCTGGCCCTGCTGGCCCCGCCGTGGGGATGCAGCCCAGGATGCGGGGGGCTTTCCGGGCTGCGAGCGCACGTTGCTGGCTCATGTCCAGCTTTTCATCCACAGGTGCCCGGGGCTGCTCTCCGTCCCTCCATCCCCCACCCTGTCTGGGTACCGGGGGTTGCCCCGACCCGGCTGCAGGACCCCGCGCTCGGCCTTGTTGAACCCCACGAGGTTCACACGGCCCCACTTCTCCCGCCTGCCCAGGTCCCTCTGGAAGGTGCCCCCGCCCCGTCCCCGCCGTCCCGCTCCCGTCCCAAGACAGCGGCCGGGATCCCCGCGGGGAGGGCGGTGCGGGACAGCACGTACCGCGCATGCGCCTGGTGGAGGCCCCGCCTCCTCGCTGGGCGGAACCGCCACGCCCCCCTCCCGCCACACTGCGCTTGCGCGGGGCGGCCCGCTCCTCCCACCCCCAGCGGGGCGGCAGCGCACCTGCGCGGTGGTGCCGCCGGCTGCAGCGGCGCGGGCCGCCCCAGAGGGGGCGACGGTGGCGCCCCCCGGAACATGGAGGGATCCGAGCGCCGGGCCGGGGAGGAGGCGCTGGGGCCGGGGGGGGCTGCCGCGTGTCCCCGCTCCCCGGGTGTGGCACTCGGTGTGGCGAAAGCTTTTGGGAGCCCCCCCCCAGCTTCCCGGGGTGACCCCGGCTACCCTGTCTCTCAGCCGCAGGTGCCGGGCCCGAGGCGGGGTCTGGAGAGACTGAGGGCCTGTGGGACTTTTGAGGACAAGGCTGAGAGCTTTGGGGACCCCGAGTCAGGCTTCGGCATGTTTTAGGGTCAATGGGAGCTTTGGGGGAGGGTTTGGATAGCGTGTGGGGACAGTTGGCAGTTTTGGGGCAGGGCTGGACTAGCCTCAATCTTGGTTAAGAGTTGCAGCTCAGAGCTCTGAGGGCCTTAGTGCAGGTGTTTGCCTGCATTCTCCTCCTTTTGCCTTGTGATGGCTTGTGAAGGCCTGCAGAGTACCCTGTAGTTCTTTGTGGCAGTGTGTGGTCATTCCCTAATGTTTTAGAGTTAACTCAATTTGTAAGCACATACGTACCATTACCGTGGGGTGTTAAAGCCGGACTAAAAATTTTCTGCAACTACAGTAAATCTGTTCAAGTCAGATAAAAGGAGCTGTACTCACCCATGCCTGTCAGTCAGGCAAGGCTAGCAACAGCTCCTGAGCGGTCTTCTCCCACGTGTTTCAACTCCTCAGTCTCAACTTGGACTCTGTTGCCGCATTATAAGTTTGCCAGCCAGCGCTTCTGCACGGAGGTGTAGCAAATCCGTCACTGTACAGAAACAAAAGGAAGCAAAAATCAAATGTTCTGCAGGCAACCATGGAAAAAAAAGTTCATATATAAGCATATAGGCCAGTTTAATATGCACAAGTCAGGTAAATGAGAGTATACAAGCCAAAAATACACCTCCCACTCATCCCCTTTTAGGGACAGAGTAGGATGATAGCGGGCTGCCCGTAGGAGAGAAAGAGGACCCAGTTAGACTAAAAAGCCTTTAGAGGTTGATTTTTCTAGAACTCTGTATCCCCACTTTGGACACAATTATGGTCTGCCCATCGTTCAATTAATGCACAAGCAAGACGATCCGCTTCTTACGATGCCTGTCCAGTAATCCTTGTGTTAATCCGCGTTATGCCACTTGGGTGTATGGTACTCTGCTGCCTACTCATTTCCCTGAAATTAGGCACTTGAGGAGGGTCTGAGCAGACTGGATTGCAGCCAGGCTGTTGAGGGGAAGAGACTGCTGGAGTCCAGACTGGTGCTAAACAATATCTCTCTGAGTGGGTGAAGTTTTGATCCAAGCCCCAAGTAACACAATTTGAATGCTATTGGTACTCGCTTTCACTCACTTGTGCTTTGTAACAGTGCCGCTCCCATAGTATCAGTGAATGTGAAAATCCTTGTCTCAGGAATTTTAAGGCTTATTTAAATACAGTGAAGGCAGCAGCATATTCCTTGTTCCAGCTCCATTCCAATCCTTCCCAGTAATTTTCATTTTGGTCTGCCGATACCAGCAAAGTCACTTTGCAGTGCTGTGAAAAATTAAATTCTCCTAAAGCTGCTTTAAATAGGAGTTGAGAAGAAGCAGATTTTATTCCACATAAAGCTTTAATCTTTCTTCTATCTATCTCTCTTCCCATTTCCCCGGTTACAATTCCTGGGGTAGCACTAATTGAGCCTTACTGAAATTAATCTCTCAACTTTATCATTTAGATTGTTGTCCCACTTCCTCTTCCGTAGCCTTGGTCACTTGACAACCACCTACCTGGGATAATAACTTGGTACCTTGTAGCTTTTAAAAGATAATGCTTCATCACACACAAATATATGTGTATGTATCGTACCTTGTGTTACATATATGGACTTCACAGGACATATTGGTGGGCTGTTCTCCTAATCACCAGGAGAAACTTGGTTTGTCTTGTTTGGAGATGGAGGTAGCTTTCAATTGGATCTATTTCATTTTATTATTTTACTTTGTTTATATTTGTCTGGTGTCTTCAAGGTCAGCCGTGACAAACTAAAAACTAAGCATGTTTTAACAAACACACACAAACAGAACCATCCGAAGAAACGCGAAGCAAAATACAGTTAACAATAGCAACAGGGTGCAAGTGAGAGAGAGAAATAACGAACAATTGTTATCAATAATTATCTTAGTTAACCAGGCTGGAATACTTCCTTCTGTAGGAGCTTCTGGTGATACCAGAGATCTGCTAAACCCATTCACGGATCTTCTGTCTGTTACCTTTGAACATTTGTTGTCACTGACTCCATCTCTATCACAAACAAATAAACTTTACATTTCATTTTAACCAAGATGCTGTTAAATGTATGCATGTGGTGAGTTTTGTTTTGTTTTGTTCCCCTCAAAGAAAGGATCCTAATATATCACTCACCATCATGCACTACAGGGTTAAAATTTTGGAAACATTAAATACAGCAGTTAAACTTTGGTTATTAGACAGGTAGGAGCATCATTTTATATTCACCTGCCATCTTCCATAAAACATTGTTTTTATTCTGGTTCAATATTACTCTACTCTTTGGTATTCTCTCTCAAACCTTCACACAAACATGCTTAACCCCTAGTTCTCTGTCTTTAACTACCTGCAAGATAGATGATCTTTAATGAGCTTCTGAGAACTATTTAACCAAAAAACCAGATCTGTAGGTGAAAAAACCAGTGTAGACCCTCTCAAACAAAGCTACTGGTACCTAAATTCAGGAACTCCTCTTACAAAAGCCTGTATAGCACTGTTGTTATTATTGGGTAACGCTCAATGGAGCAATAGCACATATGAAAGAACACTGATACATTTACAGACAGTCCAGTGGGTTCATCTTACTCACCTCCTTCCAAAAGTGTTAGAGTTTGGTGACTAAAAAGTGACAAAAAACCACAAGTACCCTTTATGCCTTAACAAGTGAGTGAGCTAGTTTACACTGATGGACTTGCATTGGTAATGAATGCTATTCTGTCAGAACGGCCAGAGCAAAAGTCGCTCCAAATGTAATTTCAGTGTGACAGGTCCAGTAATTGGCCCAGGATCCTCTCCATAGCTTGTCATCTGTTTGGGACACTATACTTCCCTCGTCTAGCTCATTTGTGTGACCTGATGTACTTCCGTAATGCTGAGATTTGTAAGAGAAACATTAAGGTTGAAATGAATAAATAACACGCAGAAACATATGTATGAAGGCACCAGAAGAAATTATAAGAAGGGACAAAAGAATGGCATGACTTGACAGCACAAGCGGGTCACCGAGAACACAGTCAGAGTCTTGAAACACTCAGCCCAGGAAAACAAAGGACAGCCTAGAACTAAAGGCAGACTACTCACAGAGGAGGAGACAAAAGGGCCGGCAGTCAATCCACAACATTGCTTAATGACTCACAGACCCGGGTCCCTGAAGGGTAAAAAAGGCATTTCCAAAATGAGCACATGGTCACCCAGTAAAAAGAACCCAGGAAACATGATGATGACTCCAAATCTGGCATCCTTTGTCTTCTGTTTCGCCACAAAGAATCCTGGTTGGACTAGCCAGACATACCCATCTGGGCGTTTGTTAAAGTGTGGGTATGGAAAACAAGTATGGAAGACTGATTGAACAAAATGTACAAGAGAATGAGTGTGACCAACTGAAATCAGTTTTGTTTAAAATAAAATCACCTTCTCCTCCTATACAGTCTCAGTTAGCTTTGCTGTATTTGTGTTACATCAGTAGGCACTCCCAGGTGATTATTTAAAAATTTCAATAAAACCTAATAGCATGTGGTCACGGAAGAATGCCAAAGAAGAGAGAGAGCTATTAAGGGAAGCAAGAACATCGCGAGCTTGAAATAGCTTGTCTTTTTGAGGCAATACTTTTTCCCCCTTTTGCCCAAAGGAAGAGAATTGGCACACTTACAGTTTCTGCTATTACACCAGTAACTTCTTATTTCACGGTTCACAAAGAAGAAATAACTGTTAAAGCAAGTTGGTTTCTCAAAACTATTTCTGACTATGAAATTACAGGAAATGTCCTAAACATTTTTGTACAGTGACACATGCACAACTGTGCTAATATGAGCAACCTGAACAGAGGGAGAGCCAAGAAACCAATATTGCTGTTTACCTGAATATGTGAGGCCTAGAACCCAAATTTCAGATGCAAACCATAAACTGCAGGTTAAAAAGGCCTGCAGATTCCATGGCTTCTCAGAATGCTCCTGAGTATTTTAAATTGAATAGAAAGAAAAAAGCCAGAATCATTTGCACTAGTCAATGTTGTTATTGTTAATACCAACAGCAGTAGTTTAAAAATTGTGGGATATTTGGTACCAATGACCTGTTCTTCCCCTGTGTAGCCACCAAGTCATGCCAAAGGTTATTCTGCTAAACACAAAGTATAAAATACTGCGGTGTTATTTATCACAAGATTATTTGCTCAGAAAATTCCCGAAGGGGAAACATTATTCCAGTATTTTTATCATAAAAGACATGATTAAATAGGACAAAAGGGCTGACAGTAATGTACTGGGATGGGACATAGGATATCAGATTACTTACAGTGTCAACTCACAGCACCCATCTTGCTGGTTTCCCCCGCTATAAAATAGGTATACTAGACACTACAGATACTAGCTTTAAAAAAACAAAGTTTAAGGTCAGCTGATAGCGTTACAGATGTTCTTGCCATGAAGTTATTATGCTTCCAGGGACAGAAAATGGATAGTATCAAAGCCATAATACCTGCAAATAAGAGCGTGTTACTTACCCATCTCCCTTCCTGTCTTTCTCAGTTAAAAGTGGCTTCAGATTTTCAAAAGTAACTCCTGTCCCAAAGAGTAAGTTTCTGCTGTTGATCCTACCTCATGGTTACCAATGGCAGCAGCCACCATTCTCTTACAACGGAAAGCACTTGTCTTCTTATACAGCCAGGGAAGTTTAATTTGCCTCATCCATAAAAAGAAATAAACAAGGCAGCTTCTTTAATGTTTTAATGCTTCTTTAAATCTGCAATAAGACTCATTTAACTCTAAAAGGCAAATATAGGTTGATCTATTGCTTTGGAAATAATCCTCAGAAAGTCCCTTAGTTTGCTTGTTGTGTTTCTTGCTTGCTGATCTCTCCCCAAATCTTGTTCACTCTCTTTACTCCAGTCAGACTCATAGATTCAGTCTAGTTTGGGAACTAAATGGATTATACTCTATTTTAGCCGAAGTCATGCAGTCCAAACTGACCAGATGCTTTATCTCTGGAGAAACTCAAAACAAGCACAGGATGGCCTCAAAGCTAAGGAAGATGCCAAACTGGTGGCCAGAAATATCTTCAGTCTGATCTGAAACTGAGAAAAGTGTTGTGGCTGTGAGTGAAGGTGAGCTACAGAGACAGCACTTGTGTACGCTGCGAGATTCTGCCCAACAGGTTTGGTTAGTTTAGGTTAATGCCATGCCAGTGACTGGGGAGAAAACCTTCCAAAAACCACGATACAGTGTTTTTGGCCCAGTACGCTGTGGGCATGACCTGTTCCTCGACGCTCATAGATTCCAAAGAATTCTCTTCCAGCGACAGCATCAGACACAATTGCCCAGTACAGTGAACTCCTAACTATCTAGTTACAGCCCTTCTAAACCTGCCAGCACGCGTCTGACTGCCTCCGCTGCTGCAAGAAAATGGCATAAGGGAGGGACAGAGACATGGTAGCGCTGTGAGAAAAGTGCCTGCTGGTGCAAGAGGAGGTGTGGATGGTAACCACGCTGCTGGGGAGCCATCCCCTACTCCCACAAGTAGTCACCACCCCGACAGCAGGGTGTATCCTGCTCGGCAGCACTTAACAACCATGGGGACTTCCTAGCACTCTGATGCAAAAAAAAAGAAGGCAAAAAAAGAAGGCACCTTGCTGCCTCTGTCCTTAGGAGATTCCCCTGATCCTGAAGTTCAGCTCTCACCAGTTGGTCCACTGCCAAAGGAGCTGGCAAATTGTGGAACATTACCTAAAACATCACAGCCACAGTGTGGAGCGCTCCGTGATTTCCTGCTAAAAGGAGAAAACGTCTGGCTATGAGTCAGTCAAAGGATTTGTGGACAGAGATGCAGGCACGTAGTTCCCGGTGAAGGACTGCTTTAAATTCTTAGGACAAATTCAGCATTGCCAAATTACCAATGCTATTCTAGTGGTACTGTTGCTGTAGCCATAATGGTTACACAACAAACAAGATTTGCAGGGTGAAACAGTCGCTTTTTAGGCCAGCAGATGCAACTGGAAAACATGGAAAAGATACAGACACATGAGATTTCTCACACTGGGTCTTGCTAATTCTATTTTAGAGAGCACATTGGATTTCCATACAGGAACTGAAATACAGTATTTATATATATGTTGATAATGTACTTTTTTACTCACCATCTCCTTGCTTTTCTTACTCAATTTGGTCTTTGAGCCTCTTAAAGCTTCCGTTTCCTTTGTCCCAGATCTTTTCTCTCTCTCTCTCATACTGGTATGCCTGTCAACCATCCCCAGGCTAGGGATTCCTCCAATACCTCCTTCTGCTGTCACCTGATGATAATTTCCTCAAACGTCATTCTCCTCTTCCTCAGTTCAACTCTTCTTGGACTTTAATGAATACCAAACTATCATTCGGGTTTAGTTTTCTCCATCTTTGACTCACCCCTAGTTTCCTTCATTTCTGTGGTCATTTTTCCTCTTTTAGGGGAATATTTCTTCCATGAAATAAATACCAGAATGTGTGGTTTTCCTCTTCCCCTGAGCTGTACTCCTGCCTAACTTTCCATCTTAAATTTCTCTTGTCTCAAATGTACGAATTTTTCATCTTTCTCTCCACTTCCTGCTGTGCTCCATCCTAACTCCTGATCTCCTTAATTCTGCTCCTTAGTCTTTCACACTTGTTGTCTTCTCTCTAATAACAATACTGTCTTCCATCTCAAACAATTGATTCCACTTGCCATTCCATCTATTGCAGCATTTTCCTCAGCTCACCGAGTATGCTGTGTACCAGTCCCTCGCGAGTTCACTCCACATGCTCCAATCCTGTCCTTTCTTCTTATGGATTCCAGCCATCAGGTTGTAGTGCGGCCTCTCTTTGCAAGATTTCCAATATACACATCTTGTCCAGGGTCTTGTTATTTTATATTTTGTTATGACACCATTCTTTTGTATGGAATGAACAGTCTGGTGGACTGAGCAGAGCAAATGCTTAACAAACAACAACAATTGCATTAATAAAAAAAAAATAGATCAGGAAATACTAAAAATCATTGTCACCCATTTTATTGATAGCGTATTCTCCCTGCTGCATCATGTTCAGTGCTTTTTCCTTTGCATCAAAAAGTACACAGAAGAAATTGAACAAGTTTCAGATATGCATGACATATTCAAACTAAGACAGCAGCATGCAAAGAGACTGAAAAGTCTGAAATTATATGATTTGGAGGATTATAATACCGTGTTGTAAGACATGGCATTATAGAGGAATACAAAGCACTCAACAGTAAAGTGAAGCAAAGCCATGGGTGCCTTTTGACCCTGACAACATAAGTAAGAACTAGTGGATCTTAAATGAGGAAAGGAAATGTTTAGAACATTATTTACACAACTCATAATTAGCATGTGAAACTCATTGCTCTAAGGTACAAAATAACCCAATGAACTTTAATGGATTCTGAAAACGAGGCAGCTTTTCTCTGCACAAGAAAAAAGTTGTGGTTATTTTCACGTCACTTATGTAAATTACTTCTTTCAGGGAGCAAGTACCCAGGTGAGTGAGGGTAGGACAGATTTTCCCTTTACAAGATAATTGAGAAAGACTGCTGTGGGGCTTCCTGGTGACTCGAGAACTGACTTGTACTGGCAGAAACAGGAATCTCAACTGATGCAATATTGCGCAGATACAGCGCGAACATTCCTCTGTTTCTATATGAAACATTCTATTGCTACTTTGAAATGAGCAGTTCTTAAGATGAACATGACGTGCAAGAAGTCTGCAGGTTCGCGTGTCATATTAGTCAGGAACTTAGTAACCCTTCACCATGGGACGCAGCTCGACGTTTATTCACTGTGGGTCCATCAGTCACAGCAATAAAGCAGTGGGAAGGCAAAAGACACTGAATCAGCACTGGACAAAGAATACTGAGTTTCCCTAGCAAGACCCTCTCTACATCAAGCGTGGAGTACCGAGAGCATGCAACAGGGGGGAAAAAGTGTCACTGTCACAGCTTTGACATCAAAAGAAATTCCCCAAGGACAGCTCAACTACACACATATATATTATCCTTGACAAATGTGCATTCAGTCCAGTGTTAATCTCCATGGAAAAAATGATTCACATTTTTTCCCCACTAGACCTAGAGGGTCTAGCTGAGTACTTTTCTTCACTGCCAACGTTTTATTTTATGCTTCACTTCAGTGTCTTTAGTCAAAGGCTAAAGTTTTTAAGCCTCTGACTCCTCAACTGGCCTCCTCTTTCTATAACCGCTTTTCACTTTTTTCAAAAATCATCATCGTAGCTCTGCAGTTGCCTCTGTTTTAGACTGATCCGATTTGATCCTTCTAGTTTGTTTTTTTTAATCTCTCCATTCTCTGTATTCTTGACATTATCCAGCTGAGGTTAGCCCAGGGCTAACACAGTACTTCAGCGGAAGTCTATAACAACAGAGAGAGCGTATTTTACAAACATCAAAGCTCCAAGGCAGCTTTTAAAGCGCTTCAGTCATTATGCCCTTCCAGTTTGACAGCGATCTATGGAAAAAATGCAGCATTTGTTTTTTTAAAGCAAGTTATGCAGTTAACTAATAGAAATCTTGTGTAATCAGTGTTTCCAGAGCGTGTTTATGAAAGTACCATGTGGGACCTTGTTGCAAATCAAAGTCAGTATGTATGATAGTTGCCGCATCTTACTTCTCCTCTGGTGTATTGATCTGCAAGGAAAAAAAAAAATTAGATGGGTTTGATTGACTTCTTGGCAACTCCATGCTCACTGTTAATATCTTCTAGATGCTGACAACTTTATCTATTTCAGCATTTTCCAGGAATTGACATCAAATTGACAGCAAACTAGTTGATGTCAACTGTAATTTCTCAGCTCTCTCTCATGCCTCTTCCCCCATTTCATACACAGATGTTGTGCTTGCCCATTTCTGATCTTATGAAATTTCCGCCCTTCAAGTTCTTCAAGGTAAGCACTAACATTCCTGAGATTGCTTCAGTCTCTTCTCCCCATTGTAGATAAGTGAGATGAAGTAATAATAAAATGAGATAAAATACCTTATTCAAATCTGGCTAAGTGTAAGGAAAAGGCAGTTCTTGTATAAGGAGAGAGAGATCCATGATCAAATTGCTAGAGGGCTGATAGGAAAAATGAAGAATTAGCCTAAAAAAACCCAAAATACTGCAAGGCCATGCTAACAAACTAATTCCCTTTCTATACAGAAGATGTCCTATATGTGCAGATCAAAGTATTTTAACATTTATTGTTGTGCCTTTACAGTCAGACTAGATGAGTAACCACCATAGAAGCACAAATTATAGTCATAATTTGTACCTGCTACAAAATGAGTGTTTTATTTTATGAGAAGTTTCTCTTTGTGCAGGGAGAGTTACCACTTGAGATCCACTCCTCAGAGCTATTCAGTATTCAGTGGTTTGTCAAGTTAATCGTAGCTTACATTACATTTACAGCATTAGTGTATTCACAGGGACTCTAAGGAGTGGCTGACACCAAAGCATGACTGTGGTGATCCCAAAAAAAGGACCAATGAGATAAATGAAAAGTTTTGGGGGTTTTTTCCAGACCTATGAGCGCACTCATAGGGATGGAACCCTATGGAATTTTTTATGAATATATACTTTTATTGCATGAATACTCATCTGTGGATCATATGTGGAAAAGTTATTAATGTGTCCTGACTCAAAAAATATCCCTTCCCAAGTGACGCATCATTGTATGTGAAATTCTAGATTCCAGGTATGCAATTAAATGCTCTACTTTTCTAAGCATCTCAGTCAACCCTCTGGATAAATAGCCTGAATTGCATAAGTGCAATGCATTAAAACCCATGAGCTAATATATGGTCACTGGGAAGTTTACATGCCCACTAGTATGACTTAGCTGCCTCACCCACCTAATGTGAATTATAATTGGTTTGAACATAAGGAGAGGCCTAAAGTTTTCTCTATAAATGCTGCCACGCAACCAGAACTTGTAGTCTTATCATATAAGCTTACAGTTGCTCACAGAAATACAAAGTCCAAGGCAGAGGAGCAAGGAAGCATGGCTGGTAAGTTAAAAAAAAAAAGTCTCTTTGTGCATAAGGAATGGGCAACTGAATAACGTACCATGTGTTAGCTTTCTCTGTGGGGTTATGTTTTGTACAGGGCTCTGAATTGTTGGAGTACACTACATTTTGAGATTATGAATAGGTTGTTTCAGCATATTTTTTTTCCTGAATTTTCTGAAAGACACAAAGAAGAAAAATAGAAAGAAGATAATCCATCCATTACCATACTGGAGTTAAATAGTATAAAACCACTAATAGAGCAGAAGAAGTTACGGCAAACTGCAAACTATCTTTTAGCATGCAACTTAATAAATCAGAGAATGAATGAATGAATGAATCTTGTATTAATGGGAATATTTGTGCCAAGAATAGGCTACGGGCTGGATTCCTTCCTGTACTTTCAGAGTCAGCAAAGTACAATGGCATTTTAACTATTTGTTAAAATTAGCGTGAAAATAGAGAGAAAACAAGCAGACATCCAGCAGTGAGGTCTTGGGAGGAAAGATCTTGATACCCTTCGGAAAGGGTGCCCATGTTCACACTTCAGCCAGACTTGCTGGGACCTCTATAAAAACGTGCACTGAGGCAGAGCGCAGGCGATGCCACGCCACCTCTGCTAGGCATGGAGCTCTTGCTGTGCTGGCTGGACGTGACACAGGCTGGAGAAGCTCAGGAAATTAGTAACAAACCAACCATCCAGAGAGCAGAGGCTTGAGTGCAGAAGTGACAGGCATTGCTTTGCCCTGGTGGAGGCTGAGAGATGCACGGTCACCCCATTTGCACAGCTTTAGCAGAACTGATTGCACGAGCTCTTGGGACATGACTGTTCGTCCATTTACTATTATTTGAAATAATTCCTGTTACTGACCTGATCTACTTGTGCTAGCATCCCTCAATGGTGTCTGCGGTTTGCCTGGCCTGAGGGTACTTAGTTAATGACCATCTCCATGCACCTAAGTGTAATACCACCTAAATGTTTGCCTGTTTAAGAGCTGACCATAGGCTGGGAGGGAGTCGGGTGTGTACAATGGGCATAGGCTGTTGATTCCTTCATAAGTCTCCCCCGCTGAGCAGAGCTGCAATAAATGGCAAAACACGATTTGATAGGTCAAGCTGAAAGATTGGGCTGAATGGAAAAATCCTTTTTAACAAAAGAATTACAGAGTAAGTGGACAGTAAAAACCTTCATCTACAGCAATGGGGAAAAAAACCACAAACCAATTGTTTCTGCATTGTAACACTTCCTCTTAAGCAACGATTTGCCAATAACTTAGCCAAGACATTTTAGCAAGGTGATCCCTAAAAACTTCCCCTTTAAGGGTCATACACCAGTCTGTCCTCCTCAACCACAATCTTCTCATCGCACGAAATGCAAGCAGCAATAGCAGCTTTTAACGAACTAACTGGTATTTGCTGATCATGGTCAGTACTTCCTTGTGAAATACTCAGGGCCCGAGAAATGTCCAAGTCCAAGTTCAGTTGGAGATGTCAAAAGTGCTCAGGGATGCTCCTCCCAGTGCCACGCACAATTTTAATGTAAAAACCTGTGAGGGTCGGTGTGCAGGTGTGTGTGCATGTACATAACAGTTTTCACTCTCTGTCTCTCTCATCCCCTCTCCCCCTCTCCCCCCCATCCTGCAAATACACAGACTTTTTTCCCCAGAAAGTTCTCATGTATCTGTGGCCAATCTCTTATGGATCTTCTTTAACAGAATCCAGAAGGTGGTGTGCAGAGAAAAGGGAAGAGCACCTAAAAAGATCCTATAAATTTGATAGTGGGATTATTATTTTTTTTAAAGGGTTTTGCCAGCCTGCAGCACGCTACTGCTATTAAGGAGTCAGCGATTTGTTTCAGTCTCTCACTCAAAATAATTATCTTAGCTTCTGTCTGTCACTTTTTAGCTTCAGTGTCATTATGACTAAGGCATGAGTCACACCTGCAAGCATCTTGTTTGTGTATTAGAATTAAGCGTGCTTGCCCGCAGCATGGGACAACATGTTGGATTCTTAGAAGAAAGGAGCAGAGCCACTTAGCGATGGGAGCCTGCAAAGAGGTATTCTTTGCTGATGAGTGTGTAGCTGGAAGTTAAAACTTCCAAATAATGCCTTTACTCCATTCCAATGGAAGAAATGTGGGCATAAGTGGGACAGGTAGGGAAATACATTTAAATATAATAGTGTGTAAATAACAGGTGGTGTGTGATGATGTGGGAGCTGTCTGGGGAGCCTAGCATAGGTTCATCCCAGTCTGTGCGCTGTCAGTTTGGCTTTTTCCTGTGTACTGGTCCCGTGGCAGTTTTTGAAGTTCACATATTGGTATGCGTCACTACTATGTCACTATCAGTCTCCTTCTGGAACAAGCCATCTCATCCGGAATGAGCCAAGATCCCAAGAGAGCCCAGCTACCAGGGTAGATTGCTTTTCACAAACAATGTGGGAGCTGACTGTGCCAAGTTCGGCTACCTTCAAAGTCTGGCTATTGGAGAACTTCAGGAACAATCAGGAACTTCAGGAAGTGCCCTTCTATTTGGGGCACTGCAAATGGAAGAGGAAGAAAGAAAATAAGATGTCTTGGACAACATATAGGGCCCAGAAGAGATCTCAGCCAAGTGCTTTTCCATATGGACTTGACCAATCTGCACCAGGGGGTTCTAGTCCTGAAGGGTGTTGATGCGAATCAGTCCATACCACTGTTCCAGGGAGCCAGGTCTCTCCCTAGTGCGGTTCACAAATACGGTATAGCTGTAGAAAACCACTTGACCTTCCAGTGTCTAGGATAGCAGGTGTGGGTTTTGCTGATGCAATTCCTTGCTGAATTATCCAACGAGGGAATGAGAGGAGACACAGAGTAGCCCGAACTTCTCGGGGTACCGAGGTGGTCCCCAGTGAGTCACGGCCATATGGTTGTAGCATCCAGCTTTAGGGGTATGTAAGGAAGATCTGTGCTCAGGAAGAATAAAGGAGCAAAAAGGCTATTCTGGGGACTGATTTCCCATCCTGGAACAAAGGCGCAATTCCTAATAGGTGGCATTTAACAGAATTCAAGTGTCACTGTGGATTAATACAGAGTTGGTGGGGAAGAGAACAATGCAAAGAAGGAGAGAAAGTAATACTGAAGGGAATTGGTCTATTACAAAAGAAATCCTTCACTGTTCACTGCTGAACTCTTCCTCCTATATATTCATTTCTTTAACACAGTTACTGGGCAGAGGGAAGAGATCTGGGTATCACTGGAAAAGGATGTCACGAGTTACATGACTGAACCAGTTTGCAGAAGATAATTCTGATATAGATTTTTCTGGCTAAAAAATACTGTGAAGGCTTAGAGCTTTCATTTTCTGAGGTCCAAAAGAATCTTTTCCTGCTATCCACCAGAGTTTCAAGCACCTTCCTGTGCAATCCTTACATTTACAGCCGCCACGCAAGCTCTGCAAATACTACTTGGCTTACAGGAACCTGCCTGGGTCAGATGCATTCTGCTTGACTAGTATTCTGACTAGTGTTAATATTTCTCATTAATTCAACCCTCATTCTGAAGCTTCACCCATAATCTTTAATCCAAAGGTCCGGTATGTATCATTCATCTGTTTTACAAACAAAGTCCATGAGAGGCCCGCAAGGCAACTTAGCCAGAGCCCGGAATAAACACCAGGAGCTGATGCAACAGATGCACCTTGTTCTCCTCGCCATACTCTCTTCCAGAATAAATGGACTGCCCTTGCTTTTTGGAATGTGCTGTTTATAAGTATACTATCATATCACCAAATACCAAAACCAACGATGCCCCTGGCCTATAGGACAATGATATCCAGCACGCTATTGCTGTCACTCACAAAAAGGTGAAGCACGTGTGGCAGCTATCGGGTGAATAACCACTGACCTTTTTTTTTTTTTTTTTCCTTTTTTCTGTCAATAGTAACTAATCCTTATGTCAAAGAGAAGAGGTTTGCTATGTATCCAAGAATAGGCTGAAATCTTAAAGCAAATTTATTCTCAAAATTGTTAGTGTGTCATTTAAGAGGATTTAGAAGTATGGGTAGGAGAGTGTATATCAACATCTGAAACCTTTAAAGTTTGGACATAACGTTTTAAAATCAAACTCTAAGAAATTTTACATTTCAGAATTAAAGTAGTATCATTTTAAAATCACAGTTGGGCTTAGCATGTGATAAAACTATTGTCCCTCAAGATTAAATATTATTAATGAACAGAGATTCAAAGCAGCAGTCTGAATTATATCCGGTTAAAACCTGTTTCTTCTAATAACACCTTTTTATAGGAAATACGAATAAAATCTGTCTGTATATGAAATGGGTTGAGCAAGTTGCAATTCTGGAATTTCCAAACATGACCCAAACTTGAAAACAGAACAATTTGGGCTGCTGAATACTGAGCCCAACCAATTAAAACTCTGCATTTGAGAAGGCGCATAGCTGTGGCCAGTCCAGCTTGATGGGTCGTACTCAGAGGCGTCCTTAAGACCGTGCACTGAGTACATCAAATTTTACAGGTCGTTTCATAAAAGTAGCTGAATGAGTCTCTCTCTTTCTTAACAGAAAGCAGAGCCACCTGCAAAGCATAAGCAAAAATCACTTTCTTTGAAGTGATTTTTGTGCACAAATTGGCGTTGCTGGTTGCATGTTCAGAGATATTCTATCAAAAAACCAGTAGCGTACCAGCTGAAAACGATAGCTTTTTTATCACGTCACAAATGTACTTACCTAGCATCTCTATAGCATGTCATGCAAATATAGCATGAATTGCTTGTCTATTTAGTGTTGTTAAACAGTAATTATGTGATAAATGAAAAATTGGTTCTTTAAATTTACCTTGATTAAATCTGGGGCAGAGGCAACAACTTGCTTATTGTTTTGCAATTACTATAATGAAGCAGAAAAAAGAAGCTCCAGGAAAACAATGGAGACAGTGAATTAATTTAAAGAAAAAAAAGTCACTGTAAATATTGCTCATGAAGTATTCCAAATCAAAAACAATGTGATGCGTGGAGTTATGCTATTCCTGTAATTTTATCATTATAACAGAAAGAAAAGCAACTAAATGCAGGAATTCTAATAAATTTAAATACATTAAGAAACTCTTAACAAGTGCCAGACTATTGGGGATGTATATTGTCCCAGCGTCAGATGTTACGTTACAAGGAAATGAGATCAGGATGCAGGGACTGAGAGAGCAAAAAATGAATTAAAAATGAATCCTCAAGCCCCGCTGGGCCACAGGAAGGCTGGGGAGCAAAGGCAGCTATTCAAGCTCCACCCCCAAAGGAAATATTGCAAACGGGCAACTTTACACCTAGACTTTTAAAGAAGTGAAAGGCACCAGACATTCTTTGAGTCAACAGAAGTAGAGGTGGCCATTCAGAGGAAAGCTCCAGAAGCTGCTTGTACAGGACGTATTGATCAGAGATGGGCCAAGGTGAGCAAGGGGGAAGCCCCTCCTGTGGTGCACTGATTGTTATTTTCTTACATCCAAAGCTCATGTTCAGTTCTGTAGCGAACACTGGAAAAATCACTACTTGTCTAAAGAGTTTTGATCCAAGAAAAAAGGAAGAGAAAACTCTTCTATCAAGAGTTAGGAGAAAGATTTTCGTAGGAATTGCATTTTTTCACTTACTGCGCACAGGGGAAAAGCAAACTTACCAGAATGAGATTTGGGAGAACAGGTATATTATCTGATGTAAAAATGTTGTATATTGCAAATAGGAAGGAAGGGAAAGTCCCTAGCTATTTGAAGGCGTCAGACAAGTGCAGTGAAAGACTGACAAATCTGACTGAAGAGAAAGAAGCAAAGCAGAACTTGAAGAACATCTTATCGCAAAGGCTGAGGGGGGCTACAATAAGCAGAGAAGGTTGAAACCTGAAATTAAGGCAGAGAGGATACAAAAATTAAGGGGACTTTTTTTTTTTTGGTGGTTTGACACAGTGGTTGGGGTTTTTTTTCTTACATGCTAAAAATCTATACATATGCAAATTGACCAGTTTAATAATTATTATAAATGGTCCCACATTGCTTTTCCAACCTTGCCAGATAACTCCTGCTTTTCTAAAGACAAATCTTCCCCACCTTTCAGCTCGTTCTGCAATAGATACACTTTGTTGCTAAGATTCTGAAGGGGTATTTTTAGAGTAGGTATGTTCCTGAAAAAATCAGAGTACGCGCTGCTCGCCTCGATACTGTAAAAAAGTGCGTTCCCTTGATTTGAACTGTTGACTACATTGCTAAGACTACTCATATAGTTATTTCAAGGCTTGCCCAAAATCAATAAACTTAAGATCGTGCTGTAAAAAAAAAAAATCTTTACACTAATAAATCTGGTGGAATATGGGATAATGATTTTTTACTCAATAATGGCACAGAATATCTGTGTTCCACTACTGAGGACCACACTCTTACTCTTTCCTATTCTCCCTCTTTGGGGGCGGGGATGTGTGTGTTGGGGCAGTAAAAAGAATATTGAAAATATTTTTTTTTAAATGCATAGTTTCCGTAAGGAAAAACATCTCTTTTTCTTCTGTACTTCTGCACTTCATTTAAACCATGGAGCTATCTTCTACTAGAGAACCCTCCATAGGCTCTGATGATGGCAGAGCCAAACCAATCTCGGATGCTTATTCCTTGGCTTCTGATTGACGCAATAGCTCACGTGCAAGAGCTCTGTAAAACATATTATTTCAGATACGTGATTTTAGGTAGTGTGCTCTCTCCAATTCTGCTGTCTCTCTTACTGCCAAATGACAGTCCTGTGTCCATCAACATATTCTTGTTAGGTGCTTCCAACAGATGGCAGCTGAAGTTGTACCAGAGGTACACGACATGGAAATGGGGCTGGAGATCACCTGTCATGGTTTAAAATGTAGAAGTGCTTCTCAGCTCAAGCAGGTTTCTTTATTTCTTATTCAGAGGCGGCAAGGCTGCGCCTCTGTTAGGGTAACACCGTGTCCCAGAATGGGCAACACCTCGAAAGAATTAGCTGAGTTCAGCCAGATTCTTTATCCAAGTAACTCACAAGGGTTCAATTCTCTCAGGGTTCTCTCCTCTTAGATGCCTTTCTGATTTTTCTTTAGTACTGGATATACCGCTCCTTCTATATTTAATTATGCAGATAACCTCTAACAGTCTACGCAAGGTGAAGCCTCTCAAAAAAAAAATAATGCTCACAAATAAATTATTTCTACTTTTGGTGGAAACTTCACATGGGTACTAGTTACCTGTAGAAAGTAACATGCGATTCTTGAGAGTGTGTCTGTGCTCCTTCCTCCTTGGATGCGCCCTCAAGTTTTCTTGCTCTTCTCACTTTTTCCATAGCTGCAACGCAGCCAAGTACCAACTGGCACCTGAGAGAAAATGGAAGAGATCATCACACAAGTAAATTTTCTAGCAAAGAGCTGATTGTGAGGAGAGGACAGGCCTTCGTTGTCACCTTCAATGGAACAGAACAGCCTGAGCAAAACTTAACATTCATCGTGGAAACAGGTATGGCTCCCACCTTCTTTCACAGAAAGAGTAATGCTGCCTTATGACATTCTTTTGGCCTGATACGCACTATAGGGCAGCAAGATAATACCTCAGAGCCAACGCGCTGGTTCACACAGCCACGGAGCTGTTTGAGGGGTTTGTTGCATTACTCCCATATTGGCTAGCGGCCAGAGCTTCCTTCAGTTTGTGACATACGGCACAAATTCATCTGAGGGGAGGGTTTCACTTCTGCTGAGTTTGTTGACAACTAAATCTCTGTTTCAGCAAGCTTGGTTAAAAAAAAAGTTGTTTATTTTCCTTAAAAGGCCCAAAACCATCAAAGCAGTCTAGGACGCAGGCCACATTTGGTATCTCCAGCACAGTGAGCAAGGAGAGCTGGAGTGCAGCTGTACAGTCCACCAGTTCCAACTCTGTGAGCATCTCCATTTCCAGCCCACCTAATGCTGTCATTGGCCGGTACAAGCTGAGCGTTCAAAGTACTTCAAGTGGCAGCTCCTCTCCAGCAAGCCTCGGCACCTTTGTTTTGCTCTTCAACCCGTGGTCTTCAGGTATGAACATGTCAACTTTCCCCTGAAAGAACCAAAATGCTCAAAGCTTCATAAATATTTGCAGCTTCTCTATTTGATCTTTAATACAGGGGCTGAACATGCACCACATAACGTATCAGTGAGAAGAGAAAAGGGTTTAACAGTTTCTTAGGACCTTCTCGTACATAAAATCAGCTCTGTATCATGTACTTACTGGAGAGTTCCTTGCCCTGAAAGATGAATTGCTGTTTAAGCAGATGGAGTTCTGCTTTTGCGGGAGCTTCCTTTTTCTCCTTCTGCACAAGTTTAGGAGAGTCTGGCTGGGCTCTGTAGAACAAAGAGACAAGACATACCTACCAGCTGCCATCTTCTCCCAGATTTGATAGTGTTGTACCTTTGTCCTCACTCAGACACCCCTCACCCCTTTCTCTAATTATAGGAAATCCTGAGTTTCACAATCTGTTTATAACAGCAAGAACAGCAAAGGGTGGATGTCTGCCAGCATTCTTACTGATGGAGACCAAGGCTCCTGAGGTTTTATTTTGCCTGCCGTGGTTGTACATACCTCTGTTCTGGCTTTTCAGGTGATGACGTGTTCATGCCTAACAAGGCCGAGTGCGAGGAATATGTGCTAGAAGAGTTTGGCATCATTTTTGCGGGCAATAAAAATCGTATCAGCAGCTTTGGATGGAACTTTGGCCAGGTAAATGCAGCACTTAAACACCAGACAGTGTTTTATGTGCTGGTTTTCATATGAACCGGGTGACCAGGGCTTGTTTGCTTTTTCAAGTTCATTGCAATCATACACCTCTGGAGAGCAGGAGTCTGGTATTGAAATCAGAACTCATGCCAAGCCCTGTTAGACTGATTGATATGAGGATTTGTCATTGACTCATCAGTGATATGACCTAGGACTTGGAGGCGCAGCCAGCAGAAACCTTAGTGTCTGCTGGGTAGTAAAGTACTGTAGCAATGCTGAGAGGTAAAGTCCTGACCTTAAACCCCCAGATTCCAAGTTTTGAGAAGCTCTTTGATTTCTAATCTTCACAGTTTGTTGAGGCCGCATTTTTATACAGTAATTCCTGGCTGAGCTGCAGCAGTTCATTTGGCTATGAAAAAAACCCATTAAACCCTATATGGCTGTATTTATCCTGATTTTTAGTGGAGTTAATCTTGTTTCCAAAACACTAACATATTTCTATTACATAGTTTCAAGACGATATTCTCAATATTTGCCTTTCTATGCTGGATCGAAGCTTAAGCTATCGTCAGGATCCTATCACAGATGTATCTCACCGAAATGACCCCAAATATCTGGGCCGCGTTCTCAGTGCGATGGTAAGCAACATGTTCAAAAAGTCCAAGTGTGTAACTGTTCTTTTAAAGTAGTTGGTCAAAGTAAGCATGAAGACACTTCTCAGAGAATTTCAGGCCACTGTTTGTACACACCAGAAACATGGGCCAGAGAAACACCTAGGTGGCCATCTGATCCGAGCCTACTAGATTTCTCTAATCTGTTACTTCTGATACTTACCACTTTGATATCCACTAGTCAAACCAAAAGTATAAGACATGAAGTGGTACATTGAGGGACCAGTCCCTTGGAGGCCTTTAGTCCAACCTCCCACTTGACGTGGAACTACAGCAGTACTAGATCAGCTCAGCCAAGGATTTGTCAGGTTGCCTTGAAAACCTCCAAGGATGGACGTTTCACAGCCTCTCTGGGTGACCGGTCCAGAGCTGCACTACCTTCTTAGGACATAAAATTCCTCGCTAAGATTTTCCCAAGGTACAACTTTCTGGTGTTGCCCCTTGTCACACGACCTGCCAGAACAGAGAGAAGTTGGACTCTGACATCTTAGTACATTCCAGTCAAGTAGTTGTAAGCTGCTATTACATTCCCCGTATCCCCTTCTTCTCCCTGTAGACTGTGTGCTCCAAGCCCCCTGACCATCTCCCTAGCCTTCCCTGCTGGGCCCTCTTCAGTGTCTCAACATCCCCTTGACCTGAGGGACCCCAAACTGGAGACAGGATTCCTGACACAGACTGGCTAGGGCTAATTAAAGGGCGTTAACAGCTTCCCTCAATCTCCTGGTCACACTTCCCTGAGTAGCCAAGGGTGGGCTTTCCCTTTACGATGAGAGGGTGCTGTTGGCTCAAATTCAGTCTGTCATTTGCTGTAACTCCCAAGCCCCTTTCAGACGGGCTGCCACTCTGCCAGCTGCTTCCCAGCTCAGACCAATGCATGGGATTATTCTGCCCCAAGTTCTGCAATCTACACCTTTCTTCCTCAACTTCATAAGGTTTCTGTTGATGCAGTACCCAAGATTTCCAAGGTGACTGTGCCCCATTTGTTGTGTCAGCCACTTCTCCTAATTTAATGTAAATGCTGAGGGATTACTACACCACGATCCAGGCACATTCCAGAAGCGTAGCTGCATGATATGCTTTGATGATGCCATTCAATCATAACAGTGGTAAAGTTGGCACCTCATGTTCAGGATGGTTCACTGAAGACTGGTGTTTGCCTTCTTGCCTGGTGCTACTGTACTGGTGTGGGGGAAACAGTGTTTAAACGCTCTCCATTTCTTGAGAGGACACATCTTTCATTTCCTGGAAAAGCTAAGGCTTCTTGCTGAAGGCCAGCTGTATGAAGCAGTGACTTCTGTCCACTAAAATGTCATTCAATGTTTTTCTCCTGTCAGCTCCCCTACTGCCCCCTACATTTGTTGTAAACTCTTAATTCATCTCATCATAAATTTAATGGTTATTTTTACAGGTCAACGCCAATGATGACCAAGGGGTGGTGCTAGGAAACTGGAGTGGAAAGTACGAGGGTGGGAAAGACCCAAGCAGCTGGACTGGAAGTAGTGAAATCCTGCAAAAGTGGAAGAAATCAGGATTCAGACCTGTTAGATATGGACAATGTTGGGTTTTTGCAGCGGTACTGACTACAGGTATGTTTTGTGTCATGCACGTAACTGGCACTTCACAGATTCCATTAAAAGAAGCACTAACAATACTTCCTACATGAAAGTCTTTCAAGACATTAGTATGCTATATGAAACTTCATATTCCAGAAATACTGCTTTCTGACTATGGCTTTCTGTTTGCTCTTTAGTGCTTAGATGTCTGGGGATTCCCACTCGTACAATTACAAACTTTAGCTCTGCCCACGACGCAGATGGAAATCTGCGTGTGGATGAGTTTTACGATGCTTCCGGAAATCACTTGGACAGGTCAGCTGACAGCATATGGTAAGTCTCTATCATATTTATTAATACGACCTATCAATACCTATAGAGTCTTCATGTGCAGAGTATATATAGATTACAATGACAAATGCTTTGTTACCTTCTTAAAAATTGCCTTAAAAGCAGCTACGCAAACACACACAGAGGATCAGTTAAAAAATACGACATAATAATACTACAAAACTCAGTGTTTTCACTCTTCCTCAGTTAAACTGAGAATTGCGACATGAGTTACAACAGCAAATTGAAGCCAGGGCTGGAAAAGCTACAAGTTATGATGCCACAGATGACTGAAAATTTGTAATACTACACTGAAAATATCAAACACTGGGACTTGACTTAGTTTGGAACTATTCTTCAAAGACATTCATGTTAAACTGTAAAAGCTCAACAGAACCAGCTTCCCTGCCCTCTTTTTTTTTTTCAGTGATATAATTTGCAGTGAAAATAATTTAGTTATTGCCATTAGTAAGCATCAAATTATATTCAAACAAGCTTGAATTGGGTAAAGAACAGGTGCAGTCCCTCACTTTTTGCCTTATTTACTCCCCTACTTGTTCTGGACCCATTCTAGTGATAAGTATAACTGTAGCATCATGCTAGAAGGAAAACAGCTAAAACTAAGGAAACTCATGTGCTCAGAAATTTTGGACAAAAACAGGCTCAATCCATTCCATATAATTTTACAAATTTGCTTTCTGCCCTTGAACATTTATGCCTGTTCTACAAGGCAATCTTCAACTCCTCTCTAGTTAATATTTTCAGGATCAGAGTGGAAGTGGTCAGTCTCAGATAAGAACTTATGCAAATTAAGGCATTTAATCCATTTAACTAAGATGGCTGATTAATGGATGTGAACAGGAATTTAGAAATACATACTGGTGTCTTACTTTGTTCATTCTTGCACATAGGAATTTCCATGTCTGGAACGAAAGCTGGTTTTCTCGCAGTGACTTGGGCCCCTCATACAGTGGATGGCAAATTCTGGATGCAACCCCCCAAGAAGAAAGTGAAGGTACACAGATTTTGTTTCAGGAATAACATTGAAAAATTATAAAGTCAGTGACTTCCAGATAGAATTAAAAAAACAAACAGTAAAACCGTTGTAAAAGTGATTTCTCATCCTGGTTAGAAATAGAGTGGCAAAAGAGAATAAAAAAAAACAAGCCTCATATCAGCTGTGGATGTCAAGAAACAGAGTAGTGTTCTAGGAGCAGTCTTTTGCAGCAGTTCCTGTATTCCCAATGTAGATATACAGATCTCTTGAAAACCAAGGGATACTATGAAATAAATCAAGGGTACCTTCAGAATAAACCCACGATACATTGATGACTGGCCTGGTAAGAGGGTCTACATGGATGAAAGGGGCTAGAATGGGACAACAGAACTGGGCAACTCAGGAGTCATTGGTAAAGATCTGTTTAGTACTCTGCTTACCGTCAAAGAGTTGATTTGGTCTAAATTATCTTTTCTTGATGCCGTAGGAATTTTTCAGTGTGGTCCTGCATCACGGACTGCCATCAAAGACGGAGAGGTAGAGCTGGACTACGACTGCCCATTTGTTTTTGCAGAAGTGAATGCAGATTGTATGTACTGGAATTATGACACTGCAACTGGAAAGAAAACATTAATATTCTCTCAGTCTACCACAGTTGGCCAATCCATCAGCACAAAGGCAGTTGGTAGAGATGATCGCGTAGATGTCACCAACGATTATAAATATGAAGAAGGTAAATAAAAACCCTGGTTTTTCTGGGTACATAGCTGCTTCATTCCCAAACGTATATAAACTTTAGGATAGCAGTCTCTTAGTGGGCAATTTTTGTCATCTAGGAACAAAATTTATGCTCAGTTTATTCAGGGAAAAGGGAAGAGAAGGTAAAGAATAAAAAATACTGCCTTGCACTTACTGATATGGAGCTGCTTTGTAGGACCTAAATAAGGCAAATCCAAATATCTCTGCGTAAAGCATTCACTGTTCTGCCTGCCTATTGCTAATGCATACGGACTGCCTCTGTGCTGTGGGAATTACTCTACAGCCTGGTTTATTTAACAGCCGGATGAACGGCCTGCTACGGAAACCTCAGCTGAATCAACACTGGGGCCCAAGGAAAGAAACTCTTCCAAAGGGTCAAACAGCATGTAGACTTGTCCGACCTTTGGGTTTGATAGTGCAGAAAAAAAATTATAATCATGAGCTGAACTTGCAAGTGCAAAGAATGAACTTGCTATTGGAAATACCTATCAGAAGGGTGAAGAGCATGGCAAAGCAGAGCCCGAACGACTAGTTCCCATTGTACACTGGCTCTGGCGGGGATGGAGTCAACTTTCTTCATAGCTGCCCTGCTGAAAACTTTGATGACACACCAATGTTTTGGCTGTCGCTGAACAGGACTTGCAGAGTGAGGGCTTTCTGGCTCCCTCCCCACCATGGCCAGTGGGCTGTAGGTGGGCAAGAGGCTGGGAGGGGACTGAGCGGGGACAGCTGACCCAAACTGACCAAAGGGATATTCCACGCCATAGGACTTCGTGCTCAGCAGTAAAAGCTCAGCAGAAGGTGGAGCAGAGGGGCGGGGGGGCATTCACCGTTGTGCCCTTTGTATTCTCAAGTAAACATTGCACGTGTTGAGGTCCTACTCACCAGGAGCTGGACAACTACCTGCTGATAAGGAGTAGTGAATGTGCTCCTCTCCTTGCTTTGCTTGTGCAGTTTTTGCTTTTCCTGTTAAAATACCATTATCTCAATCCGTGAGTCTTCTCACCTTCCTTCTGTTTTCTCCCCATTCTGTGGGAACGGGGAGTGAGCGAGAGGCTGGGTGGGTGTTTTGCTGCTGGCCAGAGTCAACCCACCACGCCATGCCATCAGCCTTCCCTTGGATTCGGTGCCTTTTCTGTGTTAGCAAATAAGAATTTACATTTCTAAATATTACAGCCATAAAAGGGGATAGAAATGGGAAGTCTGAGAAACCTTGGACTTAAGATTTTGTGTTACAAAAAATGCTTTTAGGGGGGCAGTGACATTACTGACTGCAGATCCAGCAAATGAGGTGTGGCTGCGGAAAAGAGACTGTTCATCTCTAAGCACAGTGTTCTGCTGGCTTGTCACTGGCAGTCATGTAAAATAAGCAGTGCATGTTAACCATTGAGGATGATTTTCATGGTTCTCTCTGACAGGCTCTAAAAAAGAAAGAGATGTGTTTAAAAAAGCCCGTAAGAAGCTGGGACTTGAGGATAAATTTGATCCTACAGCACCGACACCACGGGAAATCGATCAAAAGCCTGACATCTCAGGGAAGTTCAAGGTGGCTGGTCCTCTAGAAGTCGGCAAAGATCTCAACCTAATTCTGGTTCTTGAAAACTTACAGTCTGATCCTAAGACTGTTCATGTAAATATGACTGCGTGGAGCACTGTGTACACTAGAAGACCAGTTCGCGGGATCTGGAAGGACTCCATATCTGTCACTCTGTCTCCTAAGGAAGGTAATTTTTCAAATAACTTTTAATCATAATCGTATAATGGTTTTACCAGTAAATGGGCATTAGAAGCTGGTGAACTTGGGGGGGAGAAAGCTCTGACAAACTGCAATCTTTAATTTCTGTGCAAAAAAATTTACACTGCACTTATAAACATATTAAAAAGGGATGTCTCACACCATCATTTCCTTAAGTACTATTCACATTTTGGAAAATACATCTTAGGAGTAAAAAGAGAACAGTGAGTGAACATGAAGTTTCATTTAACAAAGTTTGCATTAAAAAATGGTAAGGATAACATAAAAGCATAGAAATAAACTCCAACTAAATACGTTCTGGTCAATTAGAAGGGTCCTTACTGAAAGGTAACAGGACATGGCGAACAGCAGAAACAAGAAGCCTGATGCATTAGCACATCAGAATAGAATTAAAGTGTGAGGAATAGAAATAGCTGAAATATCCTGCTAAGCTCCACAGAAAAGAGTTTGTGGTGAAGAACTGCTGACAAGTAAAGGACCTAAGATTTTTGTAAGTTTTTTTTTTTTTCAGATGGAGTTTGATAACCTTATGGAAGAAATTCTCTACCTACATACAAGTATTGTGGGAAAGATGAAATTAAGTTGCTCTTAGGAGCTTGGGATAACAGCTATATCAGCCCCTCTAAAGTGAGCTGAAAGATCACTGATTCACAGCTGATACTATACTGTATTAATCTTAGGGTTCAAGTTGCTAGTGAGAAGCAGAAATAAGATTTCATTTCTTTAACATGTGATTTGACTTCTGGAGTTGGGATCTGACAGCTTCCTCTAAAGCATGAGGAGCTGGACTCTCGGTGAAGACAGTTTATATGACTAATGGCATTGCAGTCATGCAGCGCCTTGTGGTGTCTTGTTCTCACACGGGCTTTGTTAAACCAGTGGGTGAATTTATAGTCAGCAGGGAAGTTTTTCCCCAGATCTGATGGCAGGCGCCATATGAAGAGATTTCTGCCCTCTTCTGGAGCCATGCTCCATTTGCTAGGACTTGTAGTTAGCAAATCTGTTGCTACTGAAAGAATCTAGGAAATTCCCATTGCCCCCATTTTTCTTGCTTCCTTTTGTGAGACTGCATTGGTGACTTGCCATCTTTCCTTGTGTTTTTCATCTACTGTATGCTGATGGAAAGCGCTTTGTGGCTTACAGCGTTTGCATGCAGTGTAGCTGCTCTACAGTTCTTCTGAACTTAATGTTCATTGTACAAATGACCAAAAACGTGGAACTGGCTGGATTCAGAGATAGAGGAGATCCCTTCCCATCTAATATTCCTTGATTTGAATTACAGCATGGAAACTACTGCAAAAACACATGATAATAAAAAGCAATTAGGGCTTGGAAAGATAGAAGAAATGTGAAGGCATCTACTAAGACCATGATGAGCAAACAGGCTGATGCAGCTATCAGAGCGTGTCCCATAACAAACAGAGTGGCACTGGTGAACTCCTTGAACTCCAGCTGTCTCATCTTTCAGCACATTTAGGAGGAAAACAAGCCAGGCAATACAGTAATAAGGAATGGAGGAGGGCTAACACTGAAGAAATCGTTCCCTCTCTCTAACAAACTGATAGATTTGCATGAACTGAGTTTGGCAGTGATGGCTGAAGGCCTTCCTAGTCCCAGACACGGCATAAAAAGAAAACACTAATATTAGGTATAAAACTTTGTCGGCTTATAAAAGCATTTATCAATTCCTTTTTTTTTTTTTCTTCTAGAGAAACAGTTTCCCATTAAGATACCGTATACTGAATATCAACAGCAGTTAACTACAGACAACACGATCCAGCTAACAGCTTTATGTCATGTAGAAGGTGGGATTCAAGTGCTAGTGCAAAGAAACATCACCCTGGACAATCCTACCATCAACATACAGGTAAATTTCTGTCCTTTTGCTCTAATTGCAGTGGCAGAGAAAAGAGAAAATGAGCTCTTATAAGCACTTGTTTTCCCCCCCGAAAGAGATGTTGTGCTCACATTCTGCCATGGTCCATTATAGCATCCCATCATATCTCCTCCTCTGATGACTAAGAAGGCTTGGATAGAAAAGAATACCAAGAACCTGACCTTTCAAGTATTTTCTTTGCACAGATACTTGGTGAAGCAAAAGTGAATAGAGAAGTGGATGTGGAAGTGATATTTACCAACCCTATTGCTACGGAAGTGACCAACTGCATGCTGCAGGTAGAAGGCAATGACCTGATTAGAGGAATCCTTGAGATAGAGTAAGTACGAGAAATGTTTCCTTCCTGCTGTTAAAGGTACGTAAGCAGAAACCCACACATGGATGACTTGGAACCGAACAGTGGGATGAAAAAGCATTTTCTTCTTCCTGTAACTTGGGAGGCCAGTCAATGTAACACCTCGTAATAAATGTTCTCATGCCTATCTAGCAAGACCCCACAGGTCCAGCAAAAAGATATATGCTTACTCATGCAGTAAATTTTGCTGAGATTGTCCATGGTGCTATAGGCCAGATGGACTGAACCTTCTTGTTCTGATCATAGGGCCAATAATAGGACACATGACTCTTTCTGCCCATACTATACCCAAATTATAGCATATGTTAACCAGGATTTTTTTTTTCTTTTACTGTATTAAATGGACTGTAGGTGCCAGTCTGGGTGTCCAGCTTTTTAAACAATTTGTGTTCACATCAAACAGACAGACATACATGTAAAAAGCAGCTACACCAGCGTCCTGTCCTCAGGAACAAAAATGAACGCAGATTGTTTAGACCCAGGTTGTGATCTCAAAGGGTGGTACCTCTGAAAACTACAACCCCGAGTACGCTCTGTGCATAGCTATTCCAGACCCAGTAAATCATGACTAAGGAGGATAGCTTTTAAAGAACAGACTAAACCATGACCAGCAGCTACTCCTTAGATGACTGAATTTACTTTACTAAGGCCTAAAACTTAAACACAGCTGAAATCCATGAGGCAGGCAGAAAGAGAATAGGAAAAATGGTGAACATTACAATAGAAGTTTGGTTTGGGTTCAGTTTTAATGTAAAAATAAAAAAAGTTCTCCAAAACAAGACCTACAGGCATACTGATTTTCGAGCTCTGCTTTCAGAACTCCACAAAGTAATTATCTTAGGAGATTAATAAACAGTGTCAAAAAACTATTAGATGGTGTTGAGACGGTGAACGAGAAGACTGGAATGAAGTATGTTTCTTTTACAATAGATCTCATGTTCCTATTTTTATGCTTTGATGATTTTGTATCTTGTCTTGCCATTTTCCTTCAGTATCTCACAAGTGAAACACAAAGGTTTTCAGACTGTTCCCTACTTTGTACATATACAAAATATCACACAAACTTCGATGTACACTAGCAAATGCAGTTATTTCTAAAAAATACCTGGAATAATGGACTAGGCTCTTTAACTGAATACACACACAGACAAACAAACATACATGGCAGCTTAACGTTGCCATTTGCGCTTGAGTAACTAGCAATGGTCTATCCCATAATTTACAAGCTCTCCTGAGGGAATTTAGCAACCCCATGTTGTCTATCCTCAGGCAAGACAAGACAACAGGGTAAGGCTATTTGGGAAAACCATAAACATGAGTTTCCAAGAATTACAAAATACACTGGTAGAAAATACTTTAACATCCATTCAGAATTTCCTGCTGTGTAAACATTGAGGTTTTCTTGACGCCATAATCTATTCTATTCAGGAGTTTGTAATAATTCAGTGATGTGCTTTACATTCTCTGATCTGCATGAAGTTTTATCTTATGTGCTGTTCATATGTCCCTGGTTGTGGGCTTGTCTGGGACACTGCATAATGTATCTGCGAGACCCTAAGGCACGGGTTTGTGTATTTATATACCCTTCAGATAGCCAAGTCCAGTATGGTCTTTTCATGGCCATCCCACGCTGAACTGATAGGAATTCTTACTTAAGATGGGAGATGGTTAGTGAAGAAAGTCAAGCATGATGCATAAGCCTGTTTCCAACTTACATTTTTCCCTTTGTTTCCTATTTTTAGCATACCACCACTGAAAGCCGGTGAGGAATCCAGTACAAAGTTTAAACTCGTCCCTTTTGAGACAGGTCCCAAACATCTAGTTGTTAACTTCTCCTGCGATAAATTTGCAAATATCAAGACCTTTAAGATGGTAAATGTGGTTGACTAACGTGAAGATACGCAATGAATTGTCTGCGTGTGTATAAATTGAACAAGATGTCATAAGAAATCTTGTATAAGAAAACAATGAGAAAAATAGCAAAACAAAATTCTTGCTTCGTGGGATAAATGGTTATGAACATCATATCATTAAAATTTTACATTGTAATTTTAAATAAACTGAGGAATAGTTGATTCTTTGTTTACTGTTGTCAGTGTCTATGTTATTAAAAGGAGCATCTTACCTTCTATTCAGAGACCGTTTGACTTTTTTCTGGTTTTCTTTGGAAATCATTCTTTCGGGCTCCAGATGTCTCTACACAAACATTCACAGACTGATTTTTACACATTTAAAGCTTTATACAGTGGACCTTCAAAGTGGTGTTTCTCCTTACTGCAACTGCAATACCAGAAAGTAGCCAGGATGGGTCACACAACTTATGTCACTTAGCTTTGTCTTTTTTGCTGCAAAGTCTGTTCTGATATTTCCTTTCTTCGTAAATCACAGCGACCAAATGAGGCATAGGAAAGGTTCAAAAGGAATTTGGGAAGTGTCCAATTTCAGAGCCATTTGACAAACACGCTGAGATAATTGCCCAGCTCAACATACATGATATTTTTGCATGCTGGTATTTTATGCGTGCTGAAAGCCGTCTTTGGGAATCAAAGGGAGGGTAATCTTAAGTCTAAGGGTATTTTAACTTGAGAAGAGTTAGGAATTCTTCACTGTCGACTGTGTGTCAGGAAGTCATCTTTCCAAGTTCAAGGTTAGCGAAGCTTGCTTAAACCCTTTCTGGGAGGACAGGTACGGGCCAAAAGCGGGGTTGCAGGAACAGATGAACTAGGCGTCGTCCAGTGAGCAACTTGGCCCATAATTGTACACGAGTAAGTCAATCTCTGACTGAAAGTGATCTCTGGAGGTGAAGTGAATGGCCAGTCGAGCTGCTGCTTGATTGCACTTTGGGCTGCTGGACCAGGAAGCCAGTAAAATCTTCACAAGTGCCCGAGCCAGCTCTGTGCCCCCCTTCCAGCACACAGCATGGGGTACCCGTGACGTGCCGTAGGGACTGTTACACGAGCAGCCCAAGCTCAGATTGGCTATAAAGCCCTTTTGTCCTTGTAGCAGGCAAAAATCGCTTTAGGAGGGCACTGGTGGCCACCTAGTTTTCCACTACCAGTGGCACGAGGAGACCAGACTGGACGTACAGCGAGATGAGCTGCAGCGAGGATGTACAAGTTGCCCACAGTGGTACCCTCTCTTTCTCTCCTGATGCTCCTGAAGGCTCACCAGAGCCGAGCGCTCTCATCACATAGACCAAACAATAGAAGTGCAGGCTCAAGCATAGCCTTGGATTTAGAATGCGGATATACACTTAATGACTTCTTTTTTTACACCTCATGGATGCGTGAAAACCACCAGAGTAGGCTAAAATCAAGTGAATTGCACTAGCAGAAATGAGAGAAGCTCATAAATTGGATCTTCGGGGAATTAAACAGGAGGCAACACCCTTCCCCTGCAACACTACACACACACACACAAAGTTAATGTGCCTAATTAAAGGTGTGCCCACTTGGATACAGACTCACAGAATGGACTCAGCAACGTTTTATGTGGAAGTTACACCGATCCCCTCCTTCTAGTAAAGAGAAGGAATAACACAAGTGTAAGGTGCAATACAGTTACCCTGAGGATACGATAGCACAATAGTTGAACGAGAGACAAAATGGTTAAGGAGGTGAATGAAATACAAGAGCATGCTTTTCCCCAAAAGTTAGCAAGCTGCACTGCAATTTCAAGGCTCTGAAACAAGGGGAAAAAAGAGGAACAAAATATTTTGAACCTTTTTGGGTGATGGGTGGGTGGAATTGAGCTAGGAAAAACACCTGTGACAATGTTAAGTCCTTAGTCACTTCGGAACCATGACCGCGGCATTCCAGAGGGATTAGGAAAGCAGCTGCTGATGCTTTGCGGCGGTGAAGGTGTGACCGGCGGGTGCCAGGTTGGGATGTGGGCCAGGCCGAGAGAGGTCCTGGTGGCTTGGTGAACACCACTGTGGGCGTGACATCCAGAGGTAAAAGAGGTGGTTGCTGCAGAGACAGAAAAAGTGTTCTGAGATTTAATTACTTAGGGGAGTAGCAAGGAAGAAGAAAGGAAATAGTCATACTCCAGAGGGAGCGATGTGTAATGTCTGAAGCAATCACTATAAGTACGGAATGCCTGAACTTAAGAACTGGTCGATGCGGTTTGTCACTAAGGCTGTGTGTGAAGACCAGGTAACATCAGAGGCTTGTGGCTCTTATGGTTTCCAAGGAATACGAATTAAGGAAAAGAGAAAAAGGCCAAGTAAAGTAGCTCTGAACAGCAATCAAATCCATTTGAGGCGATTCCTGGAACAAGTTTTGACAGCCTGAACATCCTGGAAACTTCCAAGAGGAGGAAGGACCTCTGAATTACAATGTAAGTGGAGATACACCGTACCAGATATGCTGCTGCCCAGTGTGAAAAGTTTCAGTGTTTTTCTTTCAGGACAGGGCTAGCATGAGTGTCACATAAGTACTCTTTTAGTCTTTGTGGTATCAAAACAAAGTTTCTGAAAAAGGTGGGAGAAGCCAATTTTTTTGGTAAAAATCAACCTTAGAAACAGCTGTTGGAGCTTAATTTCTGCTTCTTTTTCAGTTTATTTTTTTATCTTTGTAATTTAAAATTCAGATTAATTTATTCTTTAAGTCTTTACTGAGTGCTAAAACATGATCGGGGAGTTGCAGAATCTTAAACAGATAAATAGTCCTCCTGACAGCAATGGCACTCGACCTGTACACTTTTAAGTGAGGGTACAAAACTAAAGAAAAATATTCACAGTTGGGAAGATTGACAGACTTAGAGTTCGGACTGATAAAAACTACTCATGGTTAATAGTTTGGGGGTGGGGTGGGTAGGGCGTTTGAAGTAAAACTTTTGCTGAAATAGTAGTATGGAGCTGGCTAACGTAACAGGTAAAGAGACATTTGTTTCTGGTGGGACGTTACCATTTCACAGAAGTCAGGGGGTGTTGGAGATAATTTGAGACCCAAAAAAACCCTCTAAAACCAACTCACAGCTGTTAAACAAAACCAGAAGTGACATTAACCAATCTGGAAGTTAAGTAATCAGGAAATGGTCCTTTTTCCTTTATATGGCTTTTACATCCCACCACACTCCCTGTTTCCTCATCCTTAAAGATAACTTATTCATGGCACACCTATTATCCTTTGTAGGAAGTTCTTCTTGTCTTGGGATTCAAGAGAATGCATTTCCTCTGAGTAAATAATTTTGGTATCTCCTCCCATAATTACTCCCACGTTGAGTAGGAACATTGGCATTAGACAGACATATATTATAGGAACTAGTTAATTCGTTTGACAAGTCTACAGGTATTAATAACAACTGCTAAGTACCTCTCCCTTCTCTCAAATTTCAGCTGACGGCACGAAAAGATTGCTGGGTTTTTTCTTTTTATGATTAATGCGACTTGGACATCCTTGAAGAACAAAGTAGAAGGTGTATGCAATTCTCATAAGCTGAGGGAATGGCAGGTGAGTTCTGCGTGTCATTTGTTTCCTTCAGCAGGTCCTTCATGAAGGACTGTTTCCATAAGATACATGCCCTGTAGGTATCTGCTCAGGTTTCTTATGTGAAGGAAATTTTATATGGGAATTTTTCTTGCACTTCATTTTCAGAGTTTTATTGTTGTTATTAAGACCTGCTTGAGAATAACTTTTGAACTAAGTAGAGGATATTTGGGGTAAGGGGGGCACGGGGAGGGGGGAGGTGGAGAAAAGAAATTTCCTTTCCTTCAAAAGGCACCATGCAGAACTCCATCTAAAGCCTTTATTTTTAAAATGCTATTTCAGAGATATGTTGTGCTTTGTATTAGCAAAATCAGTGTAATCCATCCTAATGGAGCTGTGAGCATGGAGCTTATAGATGGGAATTCAAAGACGCAATGAACTCTACCAAAGGAAAACAGTAATGACAATACCGCTGCTTTTTAAAGTGAGGATTATTATTGAACTGGGCAATTGCAAAGCAGGGTTCTCTCTTGTTTAATGATGAAACAAACATTTACAAATCAGTTTTCAAAATGTTGCTTTGCAGGGAAAGCAGCAGCCTACTGCAGTTCCCTGTTGTCCCAGATAGTCACGCTAAAGATTCTCTTTTTCAGCCCATCAGTGCTTACTCACATTACTTCTTTGTGCTCTTAGGCTACAAATAAAGGTTTTATTCTTCCTTGAATTTAATTATGGCACTTTTTTTGCCTAAGTTAGGTTTTACTACTTCTTCAAAGATTATATGTAAATTGCAGTTTAATATGCAGCTGTATTGTTTCAGATCTGACTTAGCATTTCATTGCTATGCTATATAGTATGAGACAGACTTGGAAGCTTGTTTGAAGATCCCTACCATAATAGTGCTTGGTGCCATAGGGCTTAATCCATCCTTTCCATCCCACTCATTGCTGTTGTTATTGTTTTCTTTTGTGAATTCCCTTTAAAGTGGTGGCGGTCATGTCCTCCCCATCCTGTCCTCCCCCTTCCCCCCAGCCTCATTGCATTTACGATACTAGCATTAATTAAATGATTTAGAAAAATCTTCACCAAGGTACTTTTCCTTAGAATTTGCCAAAATGCACTCGAGGTGTACTCTGTAGAGTCTCACAGGGCAGACAAACACAGAGGACGGTGCCTCTCGGAGCTCCCGAAGCCAGCAAAACCGCTCAAGTTTGAGCCTGGCAATAAAAGATGAACTATAGAAGGGAAAACAATCTTGCAAGGAAGACCAGATACATACACCCTTGCCAAAAAGTCATTTCAGTATTTAAGGTGGCAAGAGCCACTTTACGGGTTTTAAACGACAAACCATAATAACAGTACATGCGCAGGAGGACACTTGGTATCAGAAACCTCCAAGCACACCAAGTCATCAGATCTCCTCCAGGACATGAAGGCAGCACCTACTAGAACAGGAATACTGGTGGTCCAGTTGCCACTTTGGAGAGAACTAATTTCAGTCAGACTGATTTCTTTGTCAAAAGCTCCAACTTATGTCCTGAAATCTCTCTTGATCATTCATGTGAGACAGATGATCTCTCACTATGTCTCTTTCCCTACTCTAAGCCAGACGGCATCAGGATGTAAGCAGGAAAAGCAAGATGTCCTAATACCTATTTCTGGGATCCTAAAAATATATATGTTGAAAATGTAGAGGGGCTAAAGGACACTTTCTTTGGTGCTGACCATGAAATGACACCGATTTGCCACTGTAAAGTTTTTCTTAAGTCCAGTGATAAAACAGCATCCAGCACAGTATAGGAAGTACACAAGTCCTTGGTGTATGACAGCCCTGTAACAGAACTCAAGCAAAAATTTCTATTATTGACCACTAGACTTAATCAATTTAATGGAGCGTCTGCTTTTTAGTTGTCCTTCCTCCAGTAAAAAATAACTGCTCTCAGCAACCTCATCAAGCAAAAGACTTCTTTCCATGCCGGCTGCCTCTTCATGGCTTTTCTTCTATTTTACAGATCTGACACCAACACATATCAGCTGGCAGCCATCAGTAAACGCGAGCGCACACCATACTGACAGATATGCCAACACCGAGCTGACTGTGAGGCGAGGACAAGCCTTCGCTATTACCTTGTACTTCAACAGACCAAAGCAGGCTGGGGAGAGCCTGGCATTTGTCACTGAAATAGGTAACACCCCCTTAGCTTAATCCTTGTTCTCATAGAAGCATAATCTTTATCCCTTGTAGTTCTCTCCTTATTCTATTTAGAAATGCAACTTTTCTTCATGTATTTTCAATGCTTTCACCCCCCACACCAATGTGTGGATTTCAAGTGTGAGGTTAATATTGAAACCACACTCTGAAATGGAAACCAATTACCCCTTTTTTCTGGCAGGACCGTCCCCCTCGGAATCTCACCGTACAAAGGCCGTATTTAAGCTCTCTGAGGGGTTGACAAGTGGCTGGAGTGCTGTCCAAGGACCCACCGAGTCCGGCTACACGAGCTTTACAATCTCCAGCCCAGCCAATGCTGTCATTGGACGATACAATCTCATCCTCCAGGTAATCTCAGGGAACAAGATCTTCTCCAGATTCCTGGGGCAGTTTGTGTTACTCTTCAACCCTTGGTGCCCAGGTAGGAACCAATGCTTTTGCTTTTGAACGTAACAGACCTATTTGCTTTCATCTCTGCACTTGAGGGAACTTGCTCCCTCAAGCTGCCTCTCTTTGGGCCACCAGCAGCAGCAATCTCAGCTATGTGTTCAGAGATCTGGTTTTACTGCATCAAAAATCTGCTGCCACACCTTCCCTCCCCCTCCTTTTATCCTAATGGAATGTGCTATACAGGTGATATCACAGGCTCTTTCTTCAGGACTGAGCAGATCTCTGAGCAGATCTCTTTTTTTCTGTAGAGGAGGGCTGACAGACTTGTACAAATTGACGTACTTCTGGGAACTTGAAGCAAACATACTGTAACATCCTTGACTTGCACCTAAATCAAAGCAAGACTGTTCTTCTAGATGTTAACTGCAAAGACAATACCTCAACTAACTTTATAAAAACCAATCGAGGGCTAGAGTGAAGAAGATTGGCATTTCCCACATCTTCCATCACGAGCTGAAACGAGACATCTCTTCCTGCTCCATTTTTTATTTCTGTAACGCTAGTAACAGTAACGCTATTGCCTAAACTCAGATTTTGCAAATACGTGGTAGTCTAGAAACCTAGATTAGATTTAATATATACAGCTCTAGAGTTAAGGGAGCTCTTAGCCAGCCCGGTGGCTAAACAGCTTATGAAAAAAGAGTAACCACAACCATCCACTATTTTCTTCATGACCATATATTAGGCAAGGGCCACTAAGAAATATGTCAAAAGGCAAGATGAAAAAAGCTAATTAGCTCAGCATGTCTTGGAAAACAGAAATAATTATAGAAGTATGTTCAGGAAATTCAGACTGTCTCTGCATAGACAGTCCTGAGGGAAAAAACCTTCCCAGAACCTCCTGAAAGATCACTTGTGGCGTAACTTCTAATTGATGGAAACCACACTGCAGGGACTGAAATATTTGACAGCTCCTGAACTGGAACACCAGCATAGCAGTGGTACTCATGAGACCAGACAAATTGTTCTCAGATGAAAACTGAGAAAAATTAAGCTCTGCCATTCCACTTTAAAACTAATGGTGTCGCAGAAGAGCCCTCTAGATTTACCAGACAATGCAATGACCACTGCCAAACAAAAGGCAGTATCCTTAAGACAGGATGCTGCTGAATGAGCTTCTTGCAGAATAGCATAGCTTCTTGGTCCTGACAAATGGGAACAGATCCAGTTTGAGGGTATGCTACTGCTACAGTGTCATAGCAGAAGGGAAATAGAAAATTTCTTTTCTCAGCAACGGATAAATAGCAGATCTGGTCTATAGATATGGTTCCGCATAGGAGCTTATTCATTAAGCTGGAAAAGACAGGAATTAATTCACAAACGGTAATATCAATAAAGAACTACTTACAAGGAAACAGTCAGGGTTAGAGATGAAAGGAAAAGCACTGGGCTGGATTCTTATGTGTCACCTGAAAAAACACTCTGATCAAACGGTTCACTACTGACTTTGAGATGCTTGTGGCATTAAGCAGCATTGTCCATACACAGATGGGCTGGGATACCAGGTGGAAATAACCGGCTGACCTTAGAGACTGGAGTAATTGAGAAGGGAAAAGATATAATAATACAAAATAACAGAACATATTTTTAGGGAGCAATAACAATAATTTCAATGGCAGGCTTACCAGCTAGAAGTCATGAAGAATGTGAAAGTACTTGTTAATCAAAGAACAAGACCAGAGTGAAATGGCGCTGAAAAAGGCAAATGCAATCTTAAATTGTATAAGAGTAAACAGTTACTCAGATTTAAATATTAATGCCATTGTACCAGGTGACAAGATCTCATTTGGAATATTCTTTCAGTTAATCTTTTCTGAACAGGAATTATCAATAAGAACATGTTCAGTGAAGGGTTACTAGGATAACTAAACACATGAAAAGCCTTTTGGACAAGAGAAGACTTCTAGTTCAGCAAGCCCAGAGCAATTAGTTATTGAGCAATTAGAGGTTGTAGATCTGAAATAAATACAGAATTTGGACAAGGAAATACTTATCTTACCATACTGGTAACAAAACAATAAGATTATTAATTCAGTAATGCATTTGTTTCAAACCTGTCAATGAAACAAGAGTGATGTTTTGACCTTAATAAAGTCTCTTAAGAGAGAAAAAAGAGAAATTTAAAGAGAAATCTAAGATACTTGCAAGCCAGCCTCTGATAATGATGCATTACATCCCAGTGCTACTGAAGAAATGCACAGTTAACTGCTAGAATGAAGAGTGCTAATCGTGAATTGAATGAATGATCATACATTGCTTATCTATAGCCACAAGTGAAAACGTCAGTTGTAAAGCTTTAGGGGATAAAAGGAGACATATGTCTGAGAACTTTGCAGAATGCATCTTTTAGCCTAAATATCTGATACTTGCCACTTGTTTCAGTGGCAAAGATTATATGAAGAAGTTACTGGAAGAATATCTATGTTAGAAAGCCTATTAACGTATTGATTAAAAACTGTCAGTAGAAGTGTACATCCTGCTTGTTTCTCACAATGCCAGGATAAACTTTAACTCCAGAATGAGAGGGCAGAATAGATAACAACTTAGTATTAAAAGGAACCAATTTAATAAAGGATTAGGTCTATAGTGGTCTGTCTTTCTATAATTGTCAAAAAAGAGGACTATTGTGGCCGATTGCCTTTTTTTTTTTCCCCTCCTTGTCTGCTGAGAGTAACAGAAGAAGGGGTTGTTACTATTTAGTCATACTTGAAAGGAAGAGATTTGTTCTGTGAGGTTTTTTCCCTGCTTTTAAGTGAATGTTAATTTTGCTCTAAGTTATTGGTAGGAATAGTGTTACTATAGAAAAAGTCTAAGTATACTTATTCAAAGAACTGGCTCTAGAACATTATAATTGAGCGCATATTAACCTCAGAAAAAAGATGTTCTTCAAGAGATTATAGAAGGACATTGAGACTGCTCAGAATCATAAACTTATGATGCTAGAAGGATCTCAGAAAGTTAGTTAGTCCCACACTAGGCGACTCTCAGGCAGGTTCAGTTTAGCACTTAGGTAATTCCTGACAGATCTTGAATTCCTTCTTATTGATCAGCCATTAGGAAAGCTCCAGTAACGGCGCCACCAATTCACTCCAATAAAACACTAGCCTATCCAACAGAATTTTGTCCTTTTAACTAACCAAATCTTTTTTGCTTTGATTTCAGCATATAACTTCTCATCCTACATACAATAGACACCAATTCCCCCCTTGCCCCGTCCTCTTCACAAAAGTTTCCGGCACTGATTACCATGCTTGCCCCATTCCTCACCCCCATTTTTTTTTTCTACCTTAAATAATTTGGAGTTAATTCATAAGTTATATTTTCAGGTTTGCTGAGCGTTCTCAGTGCTCCTCTTACTCTTTCCAACTGCTCCACAACTTGAAGTGCAGCACCTGGAACTGCACGCAGTTCTCCAGGCCCATGCTGGCCCAAAAGCTTGGGAATCAACAATAAAGTGCGGACAGCCACTACAAAAACACTTATATCGTGCAATACAATTTTTTAAAAATAAATTGCACGATCTTTGTATTTGCAGGAAGGGAAGGATGGGAAGTTCCTATAGGAAGGTAAAGAAGTTCAATCAATAAAATAAAAAGCTCATTTTTATATATATTTCCTGAAATATGGAAGCTTTCAGAAAATAATTGTAAACAGTATGAAATTAAACACAGAGCTAAGTAGATACTTCTACCTAAAGAGTGATCAAAACAACCTCAACATCCATAGGGAAGCCAACAACTAACAGAATCCAAGCAAATGGTTGAGCAGGCTATCCTAAGAACACTTCTGATAGCACTTCGGATCAGGAATCTTAAGACTGGAAGAGAGGAAAAAATGTCAAACGTGATTCTTTTCAAATGTCTGTTCTACTTCTAACTACCCATAGAAGGCAGAGTAATCCAGTGAGCTGGCCTAGACTTTCCTCAGTCTTTCTCATAAAAATATACGGTATAGATAGGGGACATTTAGATAATACATAATACCTATACTAAAAAAGGGAAAAAAGTTAAAGTAATATAACACGCATTCCCCTCTGTCCCTAAATACAATAGCAGGCTTTTTCACTGAACTGTATGTGTTCAGGGAGCTATAACTGCATTTTCCAAATAGTCATTTTCCCCTTACTAAATCAAGATAGAAATGTTTTTGAAAGGTTGCTAGTATTCTCAGATTTAAGTGTAAAAGCATGTCCAACTTGATTTTCAGGTGATGCTGTCTACATGGCTAATGAAAATGAGAGAGAAGAATATGTTCTAAATGAAAATGGAATAATCTTTGTGGGCAATGCAAAGTACATTGAAGCAAGAGGATGGTACTATGGACAAGTAAGCCATAAGGAATTCGTTTGGGCTCTTATTTTGTCTCCAGTAGCATTTTCTCATATGATTATTTGCCTCTCTGATGGGTACGCCTGTTTATATGAAAACCAAACCAACCTGGCTAGACTTACTCGCGTTTTGCTCGCTGTACGCGTAACAGGACTTTGGTGAGAGATGGCCGAGCAGAGCATTGCAGCTAGGAGTGACTTCTACATGTGCTGGAAGCTCATGGTTCAAGTGCAGAAGTCCTGAGTGTACAAGTACCTCACCTGTGACCAAAGCATCCACAGTACAATATACTTGCGTGGCTCCAATGCACCCATTATTTTTATAATGCAATTACAATGGACCAGAACTGACATAGAATTAGAGGGTGGTTTGGGTTGGAAGGCACTTTTAAGGGTCATCTAGTCCAACCCTCCTGCTATGGGCAGGGACATCTTCAACTAGATCAGGTTGCTCAGAGCCCCGTCCAACCTGACCTTGAGTGTTTCCAGGGATATAACTCAAGAGAATCTAATAACTGCAGTTGGAATAAGCTTGGCAGTTTTAGGTTTACTGCAGTCGTTATTTCTGACGGAAAAAGGCATCCTGCCAGATTTTTGCTTTATTTAGTTAGCCCTGTCTTCAGCTAATATTGCAGTGTGAACACAACACTACTGTCCTTGTGCCTCACTGTCCCTATCATTTTTGGATTGCAATATCTTAGCAACGAGGAACTGTAGTAGTATCTCCTATAAGTTTTTAAGAAAATAATTTCACAAACAGAATTATCTTATCCGATCACAGTTTCAAGACCAGCTTCTAAACATCTGTCTCACCATGCTTGACCTGAGCCTGTACTATCGTCAGGACGGAGCCATGGATGTATCCCGAAGAGGAGATCCTAAATACGTGGGCCGAGTAATCAGTTCTATGGTAGGAAACAGACAACTTAATCTGAATTCCACATGCTTAAGCAGAAAGCGTTAGTTATAGCACTGAGACTCGGCCACTTGCGCCTTAAGCAATGTAATTAACTAGATATGGTGCATTACACACAATTGATTTTGTGCATTCTGTCCATCGGCCTATTTTTAGATCAATGGAAATGATAACGATAACGGGGTTCTCCTGGGCAAGTGGCAAGGAAGTTTCCATTCACATGAGAATCCATCCAGATGGGATGGCAGTGTGGTAATCCTCCAGAAATGGCGTCAGGACAACTACAAGCCTGTTCAGTATGGCCAGTGCTGGGTTTTTGCAGGCGTGATGTGTACAGGTAAGCTTTAAGAATGGAGGCCCGTGGTGAAATGGAGGCATTTGTGACCTCTGGTTTTATCGAAACTACAAAACAACTAATTCTATGAGAGGAACAGTGCTCCGAAGACTGCAAATGCTGAAGAATCACAAAATATCTAGACACTTAGCTTTGTTTCTCAGATATTTGTAATCACTGAACTAAAGCTGTGTGTGGTTTTTGTTTGTGTATCTTTGTTGGTTTTGGTTTGTTTTTTAATATATTTCAGTTCTGAGGTGCCTGGGGATTCCAACTCGTTTGGTTTCAAATTTTAACTCTGCCCATGATGTGGATAGAAACCTGAGTATTGACAAGTACTATGACAGCTCTGGAAAGAGTCTTAATGTCGGCAAGGACTCCACATGGTAAATACAATCTTTTGCATCTTGACAATAATTAGAGAGGGGTTTTATGAGACTTAAAACCATGAACACTAGTAGTACAAAAGCAAGTGAGCGGACAAAATTTAATACAAATATCTAAGTTAATACACTAGACGTCCATTTGGAAAGAAAACATACTTCATGATTTTGAGATGACAGTTACTTCAAACAACCAACCCAATTTTTTGCAGTCTGTGGCCTCAAACAAGTTTCAGCTTCCTTTAAAAAGTATTTTTCCACTGAGAATGTACCAGTTCCCAAGGCTGTTTTAATTAGTGACACCTAACCAGTTTGCTCCTCATAACGCAGCTGTGTGTACCTTCCATGCTTGTAACTGGTTTACTGCTGCCATAACTTTCTGTCATTACACGTGCAAAGCCTGTGTTTCTCAGCCTGTTGTCCCCCCCAGGTAAATGGGAGTCTCCACAAGAAGTTTTCCAGCACTCCCTTAGCCAGAGCTTCCCTTTGTGGGAACTGAAAGAGAGAGAACGATCCCAATACTCTCCAGACTTGGTTACCGGACATTGTAGTCCAGTGCTGTAAACTGCAAGTGATCCACAGTCAATCAAGCCTCAGAATTTCAGTAGCCAAAGAAACATGATATTCTCTAAATAATACCATTTTATACTGTAGTTTCCCTCCAGTTTTAAAATAGTTACTCTGCAGCCACTTCACTTTTCAGGCGGCAAACTAACCAGGCCCACGGGTCATCTAGCTCAAAGTCTCTGATACACCAAAAGTATCATCTTTACTTACTCTGCTTCCTTTCACTAAGCACATGTGGTTGAAGGATATGGGAATTCTTCCACCTCGTAACTTCCTTAGAAGTATTAGCCTCAGAACAAAACTCAATCAACAAGTTTTCTTTTCTGGGTCCTCCTGTGACCTGCATTTTACCAATTTTCATGTTATGCTTTCCTTGCAGAGTTTGTGGAACTCATTACCACTGGATGCTCTTGAAAATAAAGCTATAAAGAGTTTTTAAGCAGGACAAGAGAGATTCACTGAGAATAAGATGGCTAAAGACTATTAAACACAGCAATCTGAATGTAATGTCTAATTCAGAAAGTCCCTAATTTTCTGACTGGAAAAATTGTAGAGCATATCGGGGATATTCTACTCACGTGCTGTTCTTATCTCTTTTCTAAACATCTGCTGCTGCACACTACTATAGATGGACTAATAGACTTTATGACCATTTTATCTGACCCAGTATAGCTATTTTAAGTTTCTGTTTAAACTAAGAGTTTCCCACATTCAAGAGTTACTGAACCCAATCACTAAATGTTGCCTATATCCACGGCTTAAATCTTTCACCTATCATTCATATTGCTCCAAAGCAAGCTGCTGACATCCATAACCTCTCCCTCCCTGCCCTGAGGTCTGCACCTCAAAAGCAAGCAGTAAATCTGTCCTTTGAAGGAGAGAGTTGCTGTAACTAGACAGCTTGTGTCACATCTTTGAGAATCGTTAAAAAAAAAAACAATCAAAATTCCCTACTCCTTTAGAATTGGAAGTTTGTATGACTCTGTATTACTGTGCTTTCTAGACATTGTTCTTTGTCTCCAGGGATTATCACGTCTGGAACGAAAGCTGGTTTGTTCGCCCCGACCTGGGAACAGCATACAATGGATGGCAGGTCTTAGATGCGACTCCACAAGAACAAAGCAAAGGTAACAGTAGAAGTTCTCAGCATCACTTAACATTCCTCTCCAAACTGCATACAACTAGCAAAGTTTGACTCTTTTTCCTCCCCATGTTTTAGGATTATTTCAGTGTGGGCCTGCATCTGTCAGAGCCATCAAAGAAGGCGATGTGAACTTGGATTACGACACCTTATTTGTGTACACTGAGGTGAACGCCGATTGCAACAGATGGATTGTATACAATGATGGAACTAAGAAAAGAGTTTATTGCGATACTGAAATAATTGGCAGGTTTATCAGCACCAAAGCTGTTGGCAGCAATTCCCGTGTGGATGTCACCAGTAATTACAAATATCCAGAAGGTAAAGGAATTATCACAGATTATTCTCCTTTTTATCACAATCAACTCTTAATGAATTTGTGGTGCTAGGAAGGTAGGATAAGTAGCCTGTTTTGTTTGAGCATCTCTCTCCTTCCTTCAGAAAATATTTCTGCCAGTATTCTCAGACTACTTAATACAATGAGTATTATATGTCTGGTTTTGTGCATTTAGTAGTTTCCTTATTAAGGCACAATACAGAATATACTTTAGTCCTTTACACAGGAGTACAAAATGTAATATATACACAAAACAAGGGTATAAAATAAATTTAACTCCTCGAGGCAGACAAACTCTCAAGCTGTCTTAAAGTCTTAAAATTGAGTCCATCATGTATCCCAAACCATGCACAGGTCTGTACTATGGGCAGTTACAGATTAGTAAGTACTACTTTTAGAATCATAGAATCACTTGGGTTGGAAGAAACCTTCAAGATCATTGAGTCCAACCATAAACCTGTGCCAAAAAACCACCCCTAAACCATGTCCCTCAGCACCACGTCCACCCGTCTTTTAAATACCTCCAGGGATGGCGGAGGGAACAGGCAACAATCAAACCACTAGTCTAAAACCTTAAACTCCAGTCCTCTAACACTGGACGTCCATCTCCCATGTGACATCATGCTCAGCCTCTCTCAGCAAATAAGTTCTTTCTTGCCATGTCCATTCCAACTCCTCACCTGTCCTTCTGAGACCCCATTACATCCCCGCTCGCTCAGCCTCCCTCTCTGACTGTGTAAATTCACTGCACCATGTTCTCTTGTGCTTCTGCTCTGACACCCAGCCAGCAGCTACCCAGCCATGCCATTATCTGTTCCCAATCCCGGTGCACTCAGTCACCACATTATTCAATTCTGGAAACAAAACTACTAGGAAACAATAAAGGGACTAAGTGCCATTCGTCTGTACTTAGCAAATAAAGCAGCAAAAGCTAAGAATTGCATAGCCATATGTTTGCAGGAATATTTTTATCTCCCCTCAAAAACTTGGTACCTATTCCTTTTCATCTTTTTTTTTTTCCCATTTAGGGTTACAGATTTTATATATTAGTTTGCTTAATGTTTATGGCTCAAAGTCTTAAAAAAAAAAGAGAGAAGATATATTTACCTTTTTTTTTTTTTTAAAGTTTGCCATTCAGAATTAATGCCCGTATTTCAATACTTCACTCCTCCGAGTTTTAGTGCAACCATATTTCGCGCAGAGGCTGATTATCACCAGTTTAGCTAAGTAATGCTTATTGCCCCACTGCATGTTCTGACCAAAGAAAAAGAAATCTTGCACCCTAAACAAATACAAATGCATCGTATTTAATTTTAGTGACTTATTCACATATTACATATGTTTATTAGTTTCCTGTGAAAACCCGGAACAGAGGCCTAATAAAAATACGGGGAGCTTTTCGGTATTGCATATTTCTGAGTGATGCAGAGCTGACGCCCTGTATCATTCTGAAAGCCCTTACACAGAGAAGGCACTATGGCAACAAAAACATGAGTTTTACTTGGTTCTTTCCTTTGACCAGGTTCTTCTGAGGAAAGGCAAGTTTATAAGAAGGCCTTGGCAAAGATATTTGGATCAAGCCTCACAGAAGGACACACAGAACCTCCAAGAGAAAGACCTTCAGAAACAAATAAAAACCCTGGAATCTCTGGGAAATTCAAGCTGGCTGAACCTCCAGTGTTTGGCAAAGACATTACCCTACTCTTAGTTCTCAATAACCTATCCTCTGATCGCAAGACTGTGAAGATAGACATGAGTGCGTCAACCGTCCTGTACACGAGGAGAGCTGTGACAGAGATCCTGAAGGCAAACACTTCTGTGGATCTGGGTCCTAAACAAGGTAACTTCCAGTGTCCCTATGAAGCCAGTATAGCCCTTGTCTTCACCACATGAAGGCAACTGGAAGGGAGAAACATCAGTATCGTACCTATTTCAGCCTTGTAGCCCATCTACCTGCTCCATCTCTGAATAGCATTGTTTATGACCACATTTTACAAGATTCTTCTTTTCCTCCCCTCTAACAACTTTCACTAGTTTAACCAGCAATTGAAGATCCAATGAAACGTTATACAGAAGGCTACATATTATAGCTCCAGAAACAACACTATATATATGTGCATATCATATATATATGCACACATGTGCATGTGTGGGTCTGTCTGTAGTGATTACACATATAGGAACACACCTTACACTTTTAACAAATAAAAAAGGGTGTGATGTATGCTTTCTGGCACTCGACAGACAGCACTTTAACTAGGACAAAGGTTAAAAGTTACGGTGGAACTGCCTCTTTTGAAGAGTCAAGGCTATTAAAACTATTCTAGAGATCTTTTCATCCCCAGGGCCTGCAGAGATAAACATTTTTTCCATATGCAGCAGAAAAGTTGTAGGACTACAACAATAAGCAGCTGACCAGGTCTCTAGAAAAGGATCTCTGGGAAACTTGACCCAAACTTTCTTCTTGCCAGAGATAAAACAAAAAGGAAACAAGGAGGGAACAGATAAAAATGGCTATACCACTCATTATAAGAAATAAAAAGAGGGACAGGAATCCAGTGAAATGCAGATGAGCAGATTCCTTCAGTTTCAGACCAAAAACCTCCATTCAAAACTCTAAGGGTCAAATGAGTTAAAGGAGAAAAGGATCACCAGAAGGCAGAAATACACAACCAGTCTCACAAGGAGGAAATAGAAACAGTCTCCAGCTGTCCTAGCTTCTGTTCTCTTCAATAATTTCAAAAAACTCACAATAACTGTCTTGTCTTTATCATTCTTTGAGAATGTAATGGTTCATAAATATATGTCGGAATTCCAGGGAAACATATCCGGTTAAAGATTCCTTATTCTTATTATGGAAAATACCTGACTACTGACAAAAGGATCCAAGTTACCGCTTTGTGTGAAGTCATGCGCAGGCCCGGGATGAAGCTGCTGGTGGAGAAGACAATCATTTTAGAGGACACAAACATCATCATTAAGGTAAACAAGTCTCTCCATGATGGTCTAAACAGAGAGAACTAACGAGTCTTTCTGGAGTTCAGATCTTAAGATGAGAATTTGGGGATAAATGCGTTAACAGAGGCTGCAGTTTCAGATGTTGCTCTAAAATTGTGCCTGCTTAAATTGAGTAAGTAAGCAGGCAAGATACCAATTTTGACTCTTTCCCTGGATCTGCCCCATTTGTCAGAACAGTTCTATTACCTTCTTTCTTTCCCAGTCACATGCCACTGCTTTACGTTCACAGAACTCGTCTTCATTTCATCTGTATTCTAGTTATTGGTACATGCTTGTGTTGCCGTTAAACAGCTTTGCCTACTTCCAAAATACAGACTTAATACCTCAGTTCTAATCCATGTTAAGGACAGTTTATATTGTTTCAACACTTTAATCCTAATCAATCGTGTGCCAAAAAAAAAAAAAGTAGTCACTCAGCAACCCAAAGATCAGACAGGTTTAACAAGGTGTCTCTGTATAGTCAGGGCTCTATTTCACTAAAATTGTGCAAAAAGTATTGCATACAGCTTGACGGCACTATTTAGCTAATCCAAATCCAGCTCCAGGTACTAGGAAAGTCTTAGGAACTGCTCCTAAAATACCTCATTCATCCTCAAACGTGAGAGATGTTCTGCCTACAGGTTGACTGAAGTCTGACTCCAGAAAAGCGTAACCCAGAGAATGATCAGAAATGTGTCTTTGTCCTTTAGCTTCCTCGGCGCATTGTAGTGAACAAAGCTGTTACTCTGGAGATCTCATACGCCAATCCCCTCCCTGAACCCGTCAGCCGCTGTGTCCTGCTCGTGACTTTGATGAATCAACAGGTCAAAATAAAGTAAGTGAAAGCTGTAGCATTTACTCAGTGCTTCTAACGTGACCAACAGCACGTCTGGCTTCTCAGCTAGAAAAAAACCCAGTAAAACCATGCTTGAGTTGCCTTTTTCATATTTTCTATTTATGAAAATAAAAATGCCACTAGATATATATTGAGATATTATTTCTTCATCATGGTTTTGGGGTTTTTCTCTCAACATAGGAACTTCTTTAACAACAAAAAACTGCTAACAGTCTTCCTTCGTGGGAAAGCAAATAGGCATATCAAATTCTTTTGTCTCTGATATTTCTTCTGCCCCTTGGCTTTGCATTTCTATTTTTTACATACAGTACCCTAGTACTACAAAAATAAGTACAAGTTAGAGCAAATAAGACACTGCCATAGCTCCAAACAAGTTGCCTGTTCTCCTTTAAAGTAGGAGAAAGTCATGCCTTTTCAAAACATAAGAGCTCATAACCTTTCAAAACATAAGAACAAGAAAAAATGTTCTGTTTTTTCCCCCCCTTTTCCTCTGGACTCTACTGCTTTATGGATTAACTCAGTGTTGTGTAGTTCATATTTCCTAAAGCTTTTTTTATTATAAGACAGCCTGACTTGCTGTGGCTCTGGAAATATTTGGACATAATAATTCATAAAAATATGGAAAATATTATTCCAGTGAAAGACTAAGCTGATTTAGGCCAAAAGGAGACACAAAACAGAACACCCTGGCCATTAGAAAAATCATATTATTGCCAAAAATGGATATGAAGCAGGCAGGCATCAGAACACTGATCTTTGACATCAGAATTTTCCTATTCTGAATTTGTGTTGACTATCCAAACTTGTACCCAGCCTGAACACGGATGTAGCATTTCTCTTTTCCATCAGTCTCGTCAGGAGTAAATTAAGATGGTACGATCTTTTCTCATTTCTTACTCTACAAATGATCCCAAACCCTAGGTAATTCTCAGAAGCCAAGGCTGGGTCGCAGTAACTGTTGGTGCCCTAGCTATCACACAGTTCTGCTTCTTGGGAATCTCGAGGAAAGACAATGTAAGCCTGAATTAATTGATTTTTGATTTTTTTCTTCTTCTTCTTCAGTCTGGCACGACTGGCACCAAGGGAGAGATCAAAAATTTATTTTGAATTCACACCTCGCAGGAGTGGGCCCTTACAGCTGCAAGTAGACTTCTCTTGTGACAAGTTTTCACATGTTAAGGGATTTGTAACCATTGCAGTAGCACCTGCATAATGTGATGGAATCAATCTCCTGTTTCACGGCAAGACATTCTCCTCTGTATAGGGACCGTGATGACGGCAAGAAACTTTCCACAAAAATTGGTGACCTCTTACATTGCAATAGAATCAAGTCTCCTGCTTTCACAGTGCTTAATTATTTAGTCTCTAATTGTATTTCTTTTTTTGCCCTCCTGTCTAGAAAAGTGAAGCCCCCCTTCCTTGTAGAAATAGTTTCACTGTTTTATCAAATCTCATTATATTAGGCTCCCAGGTTTGACCTTTCCATCAGATAATGCATACAGTCTCTTTATGGCCACATTCTAATTGTCAGCAATAAATAAAAGTTATTCATATAACTATTATTTTGTAATGAGTTGTACATTCCATGGAAATATGAGAAATCACAAGATCGAGGAAAGTTCTTTTTCCTTCATTTAACAAGTTTCTTACCTAAAAGAGTAGAACATTTCCTACATTATTCATTTAATTTCTGTGACACCTTTAACTGTGAATGGGAAGGAAAAAAAAAGCCTACGAAGGCTGGAAAAAGTAATGTTTGGGGTTCACAACAAAAGTATTCCTGTAGCCTGTATGCATAGACCTGTCACAGAGCAAACAGCACATCTACATATTCAAATCTGTAACTTAATTCCCGCACGATGTGACAGAGTCCCAAGCACCACAAAGCAGGGGGAGAGTCTTGCATTAACGTGGAAGTCCAGCAACACAAGGTAACTCACACTTTTTGCCCACCAGCGTAAGGCCACTGGAGACCAAGGACACATTGGTCTTCCAACCTTCCCAACGTGAGTCCCTCCCAGGCAGCCCCCACTCCACACCTGCGTCACAGTGTCCGCACACAGACGCCGCTTTTTGGGTTCCCAATCCTTGCACCGCCAGGTACCAGGTCTCACCAGAAACACAATTTGAAGTAGCCTTAAGGATTCCCTATTACTGCAGACAACGCAGCCACTCCTGGGACTGCGATGGAAGCTGATGACTGACAGCTGCAGAAACCACCCGGCCACACATGGAAGTAGGGTGCGAGGCAATAGCCGCATACAAACGGCTCTGCCCAGCCAGGCGGATTTAGAGCTGTTGTCTGACTTACAAAATGTTTAACGCAGAACTATTAAGGTCAAAATTCTGACCTGCAGAGCGGTCAGGAGTTCAACATGGACATCTTTCATCTGACAGGTGATAATATTCCATAGAATTATGGAATGGCGTGGGTTGGAAGGGACTTTTAAATGTCATCAGGTCCATTTCAGAGAGCCTGGTACATCCAGACACGATCACAAATTCTTACCGGAAAAAAAACCAAAACGCCACGAGAAACCATAGCAAAACTTTAGATCCCTTTTTTAAAAATAAATTTAAGCTGTAGGCAATTAATTTGCCTTTTTGGTTGCAGGCAATTTTGATATGAATGCGGAAACAAACCAGAAAACAGCAACACCCAAAAAAAAAAAAAGAGACATAAGGTAGAAGTACAGAGGCGAGGAAAATGAGGGACCAGCCCTTCTCCCCTTCCACCCCTCACTCCGCAGCCACAGTTCATTGAAAGCTGAGAAAGTTCAGCGTGCAACCTCCTCTCCGGACAGATCGGCAGGGCATGTTTTAGATAAGTTGTGACACAGGACGAGGGAGGAGTGAGCTTCAAGAGTGGCGAAGAGAGTGTCTGTAATTAGAGCGGGCAGGGCTCGCACCAGCAGAACACCTCCCTGGCTTCCTCCAGGGGCCAGCTCAAGACACCAGGCAAATAGCTGCAGAGAAACTGTATTACGAACGCCAAGCTATACACAAAAATGATTAAAAGCAGAGGTGGCCTTAAACACTCCTCTGTACTTAACAGAAGTCCCTGGTGCGTGGGTGGCTGCGTAAGAACGCCTTCTCGGTGGGATGTGCCACTTCTTACATCAGAAATACAGGTAAGCCTGTCAGGAGCAGATGATGAGAACATCACAACTCTATGCTTCAAAGAAAAAGTGACTTGTATGCAGTTATGTGACAGATCTTCAGGCAGATCTGCCTTTAAAAAAAAAAGTGGCTCACGCTACACAAAGTCACAATGCTATTGAGCAGCAGGAACATTAATATATTACAATGCTACTTAGGTCACTGTCTGCCATACATCCACATTGTACGATACCTATATTTGTCTATACCTGTCCTCCACACATATAGTCTTCAAAAACCTACACTGACACAAACCAAACCATCCAAAAATTTTCTTCTACTTAAGACTGTATTTCCTTCATTAGGTCAGATTTGGGATGTTCTCCTCTCTTAGTAGTTAAGACACCAGAAAAGTGTTTATCATCTTTCCTCAACCATTCACCAGTTTTAAATAAGCATAATTATACTCCAGATTATGCAATTAAAACAGTCGTAAGTAGATGCTTACGTAGCCCATTACTACAAAAACAGTAACTAGCAACCGCAGGTCACACCCAGCTCGTATAAACTCTAGTTTATGTAGCCAAGCCAACAGTCCTAAGCCTTTCGTTACTGATGCTGGTGGAAGAGGATTCAGGATGTTCTTGCACACTTTTGTACCCGTAATCTGAACTACGCACAAGTGTGGAAGAGAAGAAAGAAACCTTATGGCGGGTAAGTTAAAAAGAGCCTGATTGCTCCAGACATCACTCTTCCAATACAGATGAGTGATATCTGCTGAGGAAATGGGCTAAATTACATTTTGTTGTTCTCTTGGCAATTTAGCCCTCTTCAGGTTAAATGCATTTTTGGGTTATTCTACTAAAACTGATTTTCTTCCTTTTTTTTTTTAATATCATTGATCTTGAACATATTCATTTTTCCTGTAACATGGAAAAATAAAGTAAGAAAAGATTTTTCTATCATATGTATCAACCATTTCATACAGTGCTCTTGCAGCCACCTAATCAACGCTGTTGGCTAGCGACTTCGGCAACAAACTGCCACCTAGAAGTCTCGGGCTGTAACTCCTCTCTGATATCAAATTGATGTCTGGCCTCAGACAGGTCACTTGATCTCTGGACTCCCATGTTCACCTCCCTGCAGAGTGGCCATATTAGCCTGTGTGCCGCTTTGCCGAAGTGCAACCCCAGGATCTACGTATTATATTGCACTTGCTCTCAGGCTGACTGGGAAGCTCTCTAGCTAAAAGATGGGTCATATAATACACACACAGAATCTGTCTACAATTTAGCCTAAGGATTTTTTTCTGTTATAGCTTCAGCTTTCTGTCAGAGGCAGCAATAAGAACCCTGTGTGCGTAACGATCAGCATTTTCAGCTGTGATGGCTGATTCTGCAGACTTGCTTATGAATGTGCTGCCAACGTCTATCCATTAGAGGACAAACACACGAACAACTTTTGAAAAGTTTGTCCAATTGTATGTTGACAGGATTATCAAAAATATTTTTTTCCAATAGAGAGATACTGAAAGCAGAAGAAGAAATTATAAGATTTAAATTGAAACTGTGAAGATCAAGCAAAGAGAAATTTGAAGTACACATTGACAAAAGATCGGTATTAAGCTTTATTGTGTTCTTGCCACATATATAAACCATTTTTTTTTCCTGATCTCCAGCACGTATTCACTAGAAGCACTTGTGTAACTGTAGACTTTGCAAGGCAAACCAAACTGTTAATGCAGTAAATTCTTAGAGCTAGCCAATGCTAACCACTGTCGCCTTTATCTTCCCACTTCTCCAGGCGTCCCCTCTTGCTCTGTTGTACATCTTGTCTTTGCCTGTGACATTCCACTCTGAAATTCTTAACAGCACTGTTTGGGTCCTTAAAGTCAGGGTCCTGCTAGTATCAACCCCATGGCTCAGCTGCTATTAATTCCTATAGGTGGTACGTTTTTATTTGCAGACATGCAAAACGCTCTTGGTTACCTGCATCATTGTGCAACTCGCGATGCGCCGGCTCCCTGCCCCGAAGAGCTCGGGCATTTGACTTGCAGAGTTGAGGCTACACAGTGGTAGAACATACTTGGGCAAAGTGCTGCAAGGCTAACTTCTTTCCAAACTCTGAGCCCAACTGCCCTTCAGAAACATGTTCTAATTCACTCTTGAAAGAGACAACTTAACTTTAAGAGTGCTGTTCTCTTTAGATCCATTTCAGTTAAACATATTTAAGCCAGGAAAACAAAGTGATGATACAAGCGAGAAACTTTCTAGATATTTTACATCATGTGACTCAAACATTACACTCCTATCAATGGAATTCTTTTTCCTCCAGGTGACATATCTGAAATATGACCCTTCACTGAAAATACTCAAACATGTTTATGCTCAGAGTACTGGAAAGCAACTTGCTCCAGGCCTTTACCGCAGCCTCAGAACTGCATGTGCCCATTCATGTTTCTTCCAAAAAGTTGAAAAATTAGTATGACTATGACTACATCAAGACTTCACGGAATAGAATTCTGTACTGCAAACACAGCAGAAAACTCAAATCCTACCCTCTCTTTTTCTATAGTAATAGTGGATTCCCTCAGGGATGAATCTCATTCCAAGTAATTCCAGGTGCTGCTAAACCAAGTCCAGGAGCTTAGTTCAGTGAAAAGATGGAAGTGTTGCTTATGGCACCATTAGTCTGCTAAGAGCTAACATGGTCTAGTTGGGGCAGAAGTTCTCCTCAAGTGAAATTCCTCTGGAATGTCATATGAGGGAAGGGCACTTCTCAAATATATGTGTTCATAGAGATATCTATAATTTTTCTGCTTTGATTTTGTCTGTTTGTTGGTTGGGTTTGTTTTTTGGGTTTTTTTTAATTGATCAGAGAAAAAGAAAGGTTGAAAGCTTTTGTAATCTGTGCTTCAGCGCCCCATTATTAAATAGTGGGCAACCTAGCATGATACAACCCATAGCACTGCCTCGAGGTACACCACTCCTAATCCTACCATCTCTCCTCTGCTGGTTATCTTTTTCCAACAGAGTGTAAAATAACACCCAGCTTCAAGCAACAACACCGTAAATTAACTGAGATACAAGATATGCTACAAGATAATAAGCTAGTTTGACAGAGAAGACGCTAGCCTTCTAGCAATCATCTGTCCTACAGCGTTTCCAGGATCAGGCATGCAGTTGCTCATGAGAGTTTTAATATTTCTTTCTGTATGTCTGGAAAACATTCAGGGAACTGGAGATCCCCACAGAAAAAGAATAAAAACATAGTAGAATAGAACAGTCTCTTCAAACTTTAACAGAGTCTTATCTAAATACAATAGAGGTTTGATTTTTTTTTTTTAATCAAAGATGAATCCTCTGAACAGGTGTTTTTCCTGTCTCTGAAAGATGCCTGCAGAAAAGCTATTTTAGCTGTTCCTTTAAGTTGTTTACTTTGCAATTTTTAATAATGACAGTGGATTTTTCTGTTTTCCTAGAGCATACAACTCCAGCTGTCTATAAACATTATCAAATTACCACATTAGACAAGCTGAAAAGATGTACAAGTTTGCAGGAACAATGTTTTCAGTTAACTTGCCTTGTGTCTTTCTAGCCCTGAAAATAGCAAACGTCAACTGGCAATGCAAGCTAAACAAAGCTGCACACCACACCTCCGAGTACAGCAGCACAGAAGCAATCTTGAGGAGAGGACAGGCCTTCAGCATCACTGTGAACCTCCAAACCACAGCACAACCTGGGGACAACTTCACCTTCGTTGCAAGCACAGGTAATTTCCCCATGGCACTCACCTCGCATCCAAGTCACTCCAGCTCCAAAACACCAGCGCCTTGCAGCTGTGTGGTCCATTCCCAAATCATTAAGCTTTGTCCTCTTTCATTCAGGATTCATTGTCCTTTTAGCCTTAGGAGCTCCCATTTTAAAGTTCAATTTGTACCTTAAGGCAATAGACAGTTAAGGTAATAATTAATAGAAAGGTAGGCGCCATCCTCATTCTAAAACCAAGCCTGTATCTCTGCTCCTAAGGACCTACCTGCAATGCTGCAAGCTGTCTTCATTCCATGCTCCTGAACATTCTGCACCTCTACCTCCCACAGACCATCATCCCCCATTTGTCTCCTCTCCTGACTCTCTACTTCCCCTGTTTAAATGCCCCTTGATTAACTTCAGCTGTTCCCTGTTACTAGAACATTCTACACAACCCCATTCATAAGACTCCCATCTGTATCTTCCCAAAAGCCTTCTCCAAAAAATTCTCCAGGCAGCTGCTAACTCTTAATGAAACGTGTATTAAAATGTGTGGCTCGTCCTATATATGTATTTTTGAACTGTCAGGTTTTCAGGACAACAGGCTTCCCTCCTCACTTGTCTAGAACGATCACGGGCGTACTCACTTTTACTGGGTCACGCACATAACACAGAGGGCTCATGGTACGATTCTGTGGCTTGGAGCATGGATAGTTTAAACTGAATAAGCATTTGATCTGATAAGCCACAATCTTTCAATGTAGTCATTAAAAGAAATATGGACTTGAGCTCATCACTGATCCCGAGTTTGTCACCCAAGCTGTCATTCAGAATCGCTGTCCCTGTTTCCTCCGGCAGGACCATCTCCAGCGGAATCGCAGCAGACCAAGGCTGTATTTAGCCTTTCTGAGGAGAGTGCCAGTGGCTGGAGCGCAACCCAAGAGCCCGGCGAGCCTGGCTGCATGAACTTCACGATACTCAGCCCAGCCGATGCTGTCATTGGAAGCTACAAACTCAAACTCCAGATGTTGTCTGGGAACAAGGTCTCTTCAACATCTCTGGGCCAGTTTGTGCTGCTCTTCAACCCCTGGTGTCCAGGTATGTTTTGATGTATCATGTCCTTCAAATAACTCATTGTCTGAGTCAGGAAATCTGGGTGTCACAGTAAAAAATGTACCTGACAGTCACAGCTACAGAAAGCTGTAGCTTCTGTTTTCCCTCAACATCAAGGATCAAATTTTTGCCCCTTCTTCAGTGCTGCAGTGCATCAAAGGTCCAGCTTCTTGCTTGTAGAATAAGAAATCAGAGGCAGGAAATACTCCAAATATTTATTCTATATTTTTTTCCCTCTGACATCTGTGTTTCGTTGTAAACCAAGCAATAGCCATCAGCAAGACACATACTGACATTAGTGGAGGGACAGGAGCACAGACAGTTTGTCTCAAAGGAACTTCATGCTTATTTTAATCGCTCTCTAAATGATTACAGAGGAGTAGCAGGGAGTCCTAAGCCTGAATGGACAGGCAGCCTGACCTGTTCCCTAGAAGTCCCCTTGAAGTGAGATTTTCAGCTACAGCAAAGCAGCTTTCCTTTCAGCCAACGTGTCTCATTCTGCTTCTAGATGATGATGTCTATATGGCTAATGAAAAGGAGCGACGGGAGTACGTCCTGAATGACAGCGGAATCATATTTCAAGGACTGGAAAAACATATTCAACAAGAAGCTTGGAACTATGGACAGGTAAAGAGCATCACCTATTCCAGAACTTTGAAAATAAGAACAGTGGGTAAATAGGCTCTTGAGGAGCGAGAGTCATTCTCTCATAGCGTAAGAGACTGGGATTCCTCTCACTTAATATTTTCTTGCCAATATATGTCTCACTTCTCAATACATTACGGCAGCATCAGGATCATTTCCCCTGTCTGGCCTGTGCTAATACAGAAATAAAAGAAACAAAGCACAATTTCAGTTATCTTCTGCCTGTTACACAAACTGGGGAAATGCTACTCATTTCTTGACCCTTGTAAAGGGCAAAGGAAACCATTCCAGTATTAACCTCCAGGCACTGCAAGGCTAGTGCCTCCAAATATTTACACAGTTGGTTCTGTAATGGGGCAGAACACATGATATCCTAAACCTATTCAACTGAAACAACACAAGTTGGAATTTTTGACAATCAGTTTGGCCTTTTAAGCCATAGGTGCTAGAAATACAGCCATAACCGCAGCCTGCCTGTAGTCACAGCTACCCTGCAGCTCGTTGGGCCGGTCAAAACCATTCCTGACCACTTCATGCCTTACGACCGCACCAGCAGTTGCCCAGACAGTATTTCTATTAATCCTCCCCACCACTGTAGCGACTTTTACGCTAATAAACGAAACAAGGCCAGGTCTGCTTTCTGTCTCAGAGGTCAGGTGGCATCCTTGCTTGACCATGTCCACCAGCACAGTGCTTTACTCTGGCATTCTCTGGGCCCAGCACAGTGCCTCTGCGACCCTACTTCACAAGAAATATTTTTGTGGGTTTCTTTCAGTTCAGATCACCTGATGTAAGGTGAAGGCAGCCCATCAGAGTGAAGCTTTCGTAACAGAAAGGCTGTAGGGGCATGAGGGGATGCGGGAGGGTGCGAAGCCTGCTGAGCCAGACCTGGAGTGGTCTTGTCTGTTCCACCAGGTCACGTAATGTCTTCGAGAATGCCAGTATCTATGGCCTCAAACCATGCTCATAAACATGCTGCCTGTAAAATGCTATGGAGAGTCAGCAGCCTAGTGCTTGTGCTTTCATCTTGGCCCCATTTTCCTTAACAATACAGAAAATGCCTTTATTACCAACATCATCCTATTGTGCTAGGAGAAGGAAAATGGGTGGGGAGCCTATCTTTGGGTTTATTTATGAAATTAGCCTTTAATGTATTGCTTGGCTTCATTTCAGTTTGAAGAGGATATCCTTGATATCTCTCTGGCTATACTGGATCGAAGCCTGAACCACCGCGAAGACCCAGCCGTTGACGTATCCAACCGGAACAACCCTGTCTATGTGAGCAGGGTTGTCAGCGCTATGGTAAAGTGATCAATTAGCTACAGCCGTACAATGCACCTACTAACAAAACCCCCAATACTTTATTGTGGGTGCCTCACTCTTTTATAGGAATAGCTAACTTTTCTCCCAAAAATAGCTACAGAACAGGTAAAAAGGACTTTTATTCTCAAGGAAACATACCCCTGAAGTTTAATTTACCTCTTCACAAAATTTTGCTCATAATTGAAGGAATGTTTCCAAGAACTTTTGGGAAACATTGAATCTCAGATGTATTTTCCTAGCAGATTTTCAGTCCATTAGGTCTTTTCACTAATTTGGAAAGCCTATGTCCGTTCTGAAATCATTTGCAAAGTTTTTCAAACACCCAGAGAAGCATGAAATATCTTGGAAAACCAGTACTGGTATGGCTGCATTTGATGTGTGTATTTTGTATTCTGCACTTAAGGGGGATTTGTTCAGTGAGGCCTGTGTGCATTTCCTTCAACAAGTAGTTATACCTTCTCAGCACCCCCCCATCCTCACAAACATAAATGCACAACTAGGCAACTGAAAAGTTTTCTGTTTTATAGATAATCCATGGCTTACCACATTCCTTATCTGAGATTCCTCCTTTATAGCTATCATCCTATTCACCCTTTTAGATAGCACTCACTTTAAGCAATTTCAACTTCAGTACAAAGTCAATAACTCTACTTAGATGTACAATTACTAAATTCTACATTTTTTTGTACTATTACTGAATTTACTAAATTTACTTTTATTACTAAATTACTAAAAGTATGAATACTTAAGGAAAAAAATTGTTAAAAAAGAACTTACTGTTTTCTGTACAACCATACCCAACACTTAAACAGGCCTCTAAATTGGATGTGTACAAATATATGCAAGCACATTTAACAAGGCTGAGCAAGCTATATGTATTATATGCACATTTGCAACAAACGCACACGCAGAGAAAATACGTACTTCTTGTGGCTTCCATATAAACCACTTGAGAATGTGGGCCAATACTGAATGCAAAGTGCAACACTATAATGACATACAAGGAGGTGAAATTAATCAATGAAACAGAGAAAATTCAAATAGCCTGGCAGTCGGTATGTTTTGGAACATCTGTACTGAACAGCAAGGCAGTTTTGAATCATCTGGCTCTACAATCTGACCTGGGTTTGATCCAATTGTTGCCCTCGAGCAGACAAAATTCTATCTAAGATCCAAATCCCATGTCCCACCAGTCAGCCAACGAGAACAGTGGTACACAGAGGGTCACTTCCGCCTATTGCCCTCCCTCCCTTTTTCTGTAAATATTTTGATTGTCTCATGAGAAGGCCTCTTTCAGGTTAACAGCAACGATGAAAAAGGAGTAGTGGAAGGCAAGTGGAAGGGAAAGTACCGCTCAGGAACCAACCCCCTCCATTGGAGTGGAAGTGTCACCATCCTTCGAAAGTGGTACAGGGCGAGATACAGACCTGTGCGGTACGGCCAGTGCTGGGTCTTCGCAGGAGTAATGTGCACAGGTACGCACGAAGGGATGCAGAATGCTATCATGGAATCATAGAATCATAGAATCACTTGGGTTGGAAGAGACCTTCATCGAGTCCAACCATGAACCTACACTGCCAAAACCACCCCTAAACCATGTCCCTCAGCACCATGTCCACCCGTCTTTTAAATACCTCCAGGGACGGCGGTTCCACCACCTCCCTGGGAGGGAATAAAGAAAGGCAGAAAGGAAGCTTACTAGAATTTCTGTAGTTTTAACTTTGTGACATTAGTATTGAATCTGTTTCAGCTTTGACAGAGGGAGTGAAGAACGTACGCTCTCCATACATGAAGGGTTATTTCCTTCTATTTTAAACAGCCTCAATTGTAATACTGCACCCCAGTTTTGTGAGTCATCAAACAAAATGCAAAGTGGTTTGCCAGGCTGGGCTGGTGAAAAGAGCGAGGTGTCCTCTTTCAAAGTTAGGATGCAAGAAAAAACAGTGCTCTTTTAAGGCCGCCTCCTCACAATGGCAGTTTCCTACTGTGGTGTCTTACCTACTGGTGACACAAAACCAAATCACAATTCTGAGGACCTGTAAAGGGAGCTGCAAGTGGGGAAAAGCATTTCATGCTAGCAGTTTCCATGGCTCCGACAGCCAAGAGCCGCTTTGGGGAAAATACAAAGGAAAAACATGGCAATCGAGAGGTATGTCTCAGAGAGGAAGAGGAAAAAGAAGCAGGTAACAGAGAAACAAACACAGGGAGAAAATGGGAGAGAACAGGCTGAAGAATGAAAGAAAAATAAATGGATGAATCCAGTTCTTCTTAAAAAGAACATAGTGGCCAAGAACGTCACGTGCGTGGAACTGTCTTCTAAGTAGTTGTGCATGATGACTGTGACCCGTGTCATAGCTGAGAGGGAAGTCTCTGAGGGTTTGTTTCCCCGCTGAAAACATATACACTAGCCTGCTTTACTAAGAAAAACAGAAAAATACTTTCTAAATGTCTGTAAAATAGGTTTACAACACTTTTATGGTATTCTGTATTGCAGTTCTGAGATCCTTGGGAATACCCACTCGTGTTATTACAAACTTCAACTCTGCCCATGACAGCAATATAAATCTGAGTATTGATAAGTACATTGACATTTCCGGAAAGACCCTGGACTTGACTGAAGACAGCGTGTGGTAAATATAATTGTTTTTCTTAATAGTTCTTCCATTATATTCTCCTATAATTAAAAGATCTAGAATAATGCTCCTGAAAAACCACTCCAACCTGATGCTCTCGGTGATATAAAATTCCATACCAAAGAACCAACAGAGTGTTCAGAAGTGCAGTATGTACTCAGTTTCATCATTCTGAAGAATTAACAGAGGAGATACTTTGTACCATTGCTATTCAGCATACAATTTGAAAATGTAACTGCTAATTTTGTCTCCACTGTATGAAAGTTTATATTTTTCAAAAAAAGATTGAAGAGTGATTAACCTCTTGCCCAAAAATGCTGTCAGCTTGTCCTTCTGTTCCTAGAAGGGAGCACCATCAGAAGCCCGTAAGTTTTAGACCCAGCTCCTGTGCTACACAGGGTGGACTCTCAGTCTTTCGTGATTACCATTATACATTCCTTGCACAACACTGAGAGGTTACTAAACTATAGGTAATACGTTTAATGTAGCCAAGAAAAATCCCATCCCATCCCTTAGCAAGAACACGCTCTTTCTTTCGTCTCAGAGAAGCTGTTAAAAAATGATGCTTTTGACAAACGAGTGCACAGAAACGATCAAACTGCACATGTGTTGTACTGCATGCATCAGGGTTTTGGTCACCACCCGCCCTGCACCATGTGGACTGAATGGGACACGGGTGACACAAAGTAGAAAGTAACTGTGAATTAAACACCAACAGATAGCACTGTGTGCAGGATGCCTTTGGCTGTACAGCACGTTGTTCTGGAATGTCCAGAATTTAATAACTGACGCTGTAAGTAATTATTTTCTCTTTAACATTATTTTTTTCATAACATCCTAACATTTCTTAGAGATCTGAACACAAAAAGCTGGCAAAGAAGAGGAAGGAGGTACTCAAGAAAGGAGATAGTCTCTCCACATAGGAGTTTTCATTCACTCAACTAGGGTTATTTCTTGCACTGCACAGGAAATGTATAAAGTCTTTATTTATTATTAAAAAAGTCTTTATTAATTTAATATAAAATTAAATGTATGAATCAGGGATTCCCTATTCTACCTCACTTACAGGAACTTCCATGTCTGGAATGAATGCTGGTTCATTAGAAGAGATCTTGGCTCTTTTTATGACGGATGGCAGGTTCTGGATGCAACACCCCAGGAAAAAAGCAAAGGTGACACTGTTGTAAATACAAAAACCTGGAGATATTGTTACTAAAAAGATTACTACTGAAATTTCAGGACAGATCTCTTTTATCTGCTCCCTGTAGACATAGCATTAGTTCGGGTGCACAAGAAAAGCAATACCCGCATCTGCCTGCGGTAGGTAGCTTTTCTGTCAGCCTCTGGATTGCCTAACAGCATGCAAATTCTTACTTTTTTTGATGCTCTGCCTCCACAAAACCCAGCACATCTTAAGTTCACCTATCTCACCCTTGCTTGTCTTAGCTCCTAACATTACACAGACTCATAAAATGACCAAGGTTGGCCATGGCCTTCCTATGGCCATCCAATGCCAAGGTTGGAATGGACCTTACAGTCCATTTACTCCAACCCCCTGCTCAGCACGGGGTGAATTAGAACACCTTTCTCAGGACCATGTCCAGTTGGGTTTTGAATATTTCATAGGATGGAGACTCCACAAGCTCTCTGGGCAAACTGTTGCAGAGTTTGACCACCCTCACAGAAAAAGGTTTTTTCTTATATTTAAATGGAATTTTCTCTGTTTCAATTTGTGCCCACTGTCACCTGCCCTTTCACTGGATATCACTGAGGAGAGTCTGATTCTGTCCTTTTGCACCCTCCCATCGGGTATTTATATACATTGATAAGATTCCCCTGAGCCTTCCCTTCTCCAGGTTGAAGAGTTCCAGTTCTCGTACCCTAACCATTTTTGTGGCCCTTTGCAGGACTTGCTCCCATATCTTTCTTGTACAAGGAGCCCAGAACTGGACACAAGACTCCAGATGTGGTCTCACCAGTGCTGAGTCGAAGGAAAGGATCGTGTCCTTGGCCCACTGGCAATGGGCTTCCTGATGCAGCCCTGGATGTTGCTGGCCTTCCTGGCTGCAAGGGCACATTGCTGGCATTAGACACATTTGCTGGCTTGCGCTGGACAGATTTAGCAGCAAAACAAATTAAAACCCCTTTCAGTAAGATGCTAAGTAAAGATGTTAGGGCTTATAGTCACAACTTTGAACCAAAGAGTTTACAACAGAAAATAAAATATGTCCCACGACTCTACCCATATTTTATAGGACACACCGGAATGGGTAGGAATATGATGTCCCTGTGGCACGCAACAACATGGCATATATGTACAAAGCTACACGAAAGAAGCCCCAAACTGTTCTCTGGTTCTGAAACCAAGAATGTCTTCTGTTCACAGCACTGAACTCCCCCTCCCAGATCAAAATAATAGCACAGCCTGCTGGGAACAAACGCTGGTCTGACCCATTCCCAGAATCCTTCACAGCCGCTGTCTGAAAGATTGCGCATTGACAAGGGGGGGAAAAACCCACATTAATCAGCTTGCTAGCACGTAAACAGTGTGGATGACCAGCGGCCAGCACTTGGCTTCACACTTCGGCTCTGGTTTTATTTATTAATACAGATACACCTTCACTGATCTAGTTTGATGACCTCCATCAAAAGATTCATTTGTTTGGCCATTTAAATCCCATCAAACTCCAGATAAACTGCTGCTCATTCCCCACTACTAAGTTTACCAAATTTAGCTTCCTGCTCCTTCTCCATGCGCATACAGCGCCGGTGACACATCTCCTAAGACTGACTGGGCTTCTGACTGGGCTCCCAGTCTCCCCTCTCCTTTCACTAGACGTCTTGGCGTACAGCCTTGAAAGCCTTGCAGGATTACACCGCTTCACACAGCACACATCATAAGAAGTGTTAGCCCTCCCTACACCTTATTAACCTCACAACCTCCTCTGCACTCCCACTTTTCCATAAAAAATGCACGTGGAATCTCTGGCCGTGCTGTTACCATAATGCACAGATATAGAAACAACACACCTCATCCAAATGTTTCTTTGGAGTGACGACCTCTCCCTCTTGCTGTCAGCACGAGGATTTGTGCTCTTTCACAACAGACAAAGTTGATTTAATTTCTCCCTCTCTCCAATATAGGCATATACCAGTGTGGTCCTGCCTCCACCAGAGCCATTAAGGAAGGGGATGTGGACCTGGATTATGACAGCTCCTTTGTGTTTGCGGCAGTGAATGCTGACTGCGTTACTTGGATTCACTATAGCAACAAAAGAAAAGAGAGAATTTATTCCGATACCAGGAAGATTGGAAAATTTATCAGCACCAAAGCAGTGGGTAGCAACTCCCGTGTGGATGTCACTAATAATTACAAATATCCCGAAGGTAAATTCTTTATTACAGCTGTCTTGCCACTGATAGTCAGAAGTGAAAATAATTTAAGCCTTTGTTGGATCGAGCACTGACTTAATTTCTTTACTTCTTCTGGAGCAAAGTTATTGTGACTTTTCAAAGTCTTAGGGCTCACTGTTGGCTTCAATATAGATTTTGTGGCCCTTGATGAAATACCAATGTGTTCAAGGCAAAGTCAAAGCTACTTCTGTAAAATATTTGGTCCCAGCTGTTCTGGTCGGCTGGTGAGAACATTTCTGTTAAGACACACATCAATAGCCATTCTGAAGGGTTGTTTGGGGAGACTTTCTGCAAAAGGATTTTTTCTCCCGTCTTAGTCTCGGAGGAGAATGCAATTGCTTCAGCTTGTGCAGAACTGAGCTCTGCCAGGAGTTATCTTCCTACTGCTCACAGCTTCTAAGAGATGCCCATGAACAGCCAGTTATGCTGACAGTCATTCATTTGCTTTTGTGTCAAACTTGCATTTAGGTTAGACCTCACTTTCTCTTCTTGTGTATCTTTGCCCTCCTCAGCTGTCCTGAACTATATTTCCTGAGAGCAATTATGGCTCCATTGTACTATATCCAGCATGCATGAGATCTCTGAGCACGTTATCTTTCCAAACAGGATCCCCGAAAGAAAGGCGGGTGTATAAAAAAGCACTGAAGCTGCTTGGTGTGAGAAGCACTGGAAAAAGGCCTAGAAGGCCTAGAAGACGACCTTCAGTAGCACGGAGACAGCCTGCACAAAAACCCAGTATCTCAGGGAAGCTGATCCTTGATGCATCTCCTGTAATCGGCCAGGATATCCTCCTTACTTTGTCACTCAGGAACTTGGTCTCAGATTTCAAGACCATAAAGGTTAAACTGAGCGCTTCGGCTGTTCTCTACACCAGAAAACCAAAAGCAGAGATTCTGCAGCTGTCTAGGTCTATTAAACTTGGATCTGAAGAAGGTAATTTTAATTTTATTATGGCTTAGGACAAGACATAACTTTGTTTTGTGGCCAAATCGCATATATGTGGTGGCTCAAGAAGTGCATGACCTGCAAACTGTTGGAGGTTAAGGCTATTCAAGGGAAGAGAAACATATATATTTGCCCTGTCTTAAGCATTTGCTTTTGGGCATTGTCAGAAAGGATATTGAGCTGGGTGACCTTTTGTCTGACCCAGCACAGCCACTATTAGCTCTATATTATTACATTTTTTGCTAAGAGAGAACAACTAAGAGACCAAGAGACACTGCAGACTCCTCAGCTACCAGTTCCCATAAGCAAAGTATAAAGACAGATTGAAGGGGAAAACATAAGCCTACGACTTTTGCAGCAGTAGGGCAGTAACTACAGAGGGCAGTAAGGGCTACGCTACCTGCAGACAGTGGTCTTTCCCTGCTTTTACAGGGACAATGCTGAAAAAAGAGAGACGTGTAGCACAAATGAATGTAACTACCCTCTCAAACTGATACATGACGCATTATAACTCTTTCCACCATTCCAGCAGTAGATGAACACTTTTTTTCCCCAAGGTACTGATATCCATTGCCTTCCTCACTGGCACAGAGACTCTGTAAGGCAGAGGCTGGAGAGCTGCATGAGCAAAGGCGTTTAAACCGACCCATCTTTGCACTTCTGCTGCCTTTGCAAAGGAGCATTAAATGCTCCTCCAGTAAATGAAAAACCCACCAGCAGGGGTTGACACATATATTCATCCTCAGAACTCTCCAGCTACCAAACTGTACCTGATCGTTTAGTGTTTGATGTGAATGTAAGTAGAAGCCACTTATGAGCATCATTCCTGTCTGCTGGCTGTCAACACCCACAGATGGACAGCCCCAGGGCAATAGCATCCTTCCTCCTTAAACCACAGATCTCTTACAGGTAGCTGGTACTTGGACACACAAAAAAAAGAGGGGAAAATTCTCTTTCTATTTCCATTCCAGTGAAAGAGATTTCATTCAAGATCTCCTATTCCCAGTATAAAAACTCTCTGATGGATGACCGCAAGATCCTAGTGACTGCTGTGTGTAAATCCAAACCAGGAGCCTCTCTTCTAGTGGAGAAGGATATTGTACTTCAGGATCCTTTTCTCACCATCAAGGTAAAAGCCAGTCCCCTTTGTGTCCCTAGAGGGACGTGCTGAGAAGCAACTAGAATCCTTACTCCATCTACTCCTCATGGGAAGGAGTGTGGGAAGTGAAATCGCGCCTGAGGGTGATGGGATCTTGTTGCTCTAGTAATAGGCCATATGACACAAGCAAAATGAAACACACTAAGGGAAAGCAAACCTTTCCAAGGCATAGCTGTGCTATGGGATTCTTGGCAGCGCTTGTTGGCATGGCGCTTGCAAAGCTCTCAGCGTTAGGAGCGTTACAAGGTAAGATTATCTCCAGAGAGACAGGCAGAAACAGAGAGAGAGGCAGAGAGATCTAGACTCTGCTTTTGTCAGGGAAGTCTGATCATTCTCTTCAAGTTTATTCAGAAAGCCGGATTTTTACTAAAGACATCTTCACTGACTGGCTGATAATGCCTGGGGCTGTGAGGCTAATTACTAATAGTCAAGGAAGTTCTTTCACCTTAGCAGGAAAAGTGGCACTTTTCACCTCCTGTAACATCTTCCTAAATTTTGACTAATTACAACTGGAGGCCTTTTTTCCCACTTAGGACTGACTTCTACAAATGTTGTGCAATGGGTAAAAAGCAATTCTTAGCCTATAGGAAAGACCACGTACTCTGTCTGCCCGGGGACAGTCCAGGGTTTGCATGGCCCATCACATCCTCATCAACTCGCTGAACTTGTTTTGGACAGGGCAGCACATTGACATGCTGTATCAGACACGGGATCGGGCGCTATCTGCCTACTGTGCTGTAAACAGCATCGAGGCTGTAAGATAATTTGCAGAGTCTTTGAGAGCCTCCAGACTGGATGAGCTACCCCAAACCACTCTATCAGCAGCCTACAGGAAAAGCAAGGTTACACATGGGAATAAAAGGTTTGGATTTTTGTAGGTCTGGCGATTTCCTAACACCAAGTTTCTAGTGAGGCTTTGTAAAAAGGCTTCTGTGCTGTACCATGCAAATAACAGTCAGCTTATATAGGGCAGGCACCTGAATTAAATCACTTCAATTCAGTGACTAAGTTTCAAGTTTATGGTTCTCTATATAAACACTCAATAATAGATAAATGCAATTGGGGTGTTGGACTTCCCCATTATGTTAATTAATGTTACATTATCTACAAAGATAACCAAATACACCGATTCCACTTTATCTCAGTCAAAATAAGGCAATGAATGTTTGTTTGCTACTTGGCATTCTGGGCTTTTTTGCCCGGGATGCCACAATTCAACTCTGTCTCACACCTCCAATGTTTTCTAATCCTAAACCTTTCCTTTAGCCTAACTAAAGCTAATTTGACTTAAGCTGCCTAGAGCAGTTACAATACTTGTATTCTCATTCTGTTCTCACTCTGGTTAGCGTCATACACTGCGTTATACATAACACCATACACTGACCTAGTTAAAAAGTCAGGGCTAAATGGTAGATTCTATGGTGGTTTTTTCTTCCTCAGCAACACTGGATGGCTGATTCCAGCCTGAACTCCGATGCCCCAAAAATATGTACATGTATTAATTCTCCTGTCCCAGAGATCCTAAGAGGGTAAGTGGTTTGCAACGAGAATGAAAAGAGAAAACCACGAGAAAGACTCGAGACTAACACCGTGGCTGAGCAGAACGTTTTCTCCCTGCAGGTCCTTGGTTCCCCAGTGGTACACGAGGCTGTTAACGTGCAGGTCACCTTCACCAACCCGCTGTCCGAAGCGGTGACAGACTGCGTGCTGAGAGCAGAAGGTAGTGGCCTGCTCAAAGAGCAACTCCGAATCAAGTACGTACGTGCTACCTGGCTAACAGCTTGTGCACTTTGGGGGAAAATCTGGAATACAAGCGGGGATTTTTAAAAGATCCTGTCAACCTCGTGACTTTTGTTTGCAGTGACCTTGGACAAAACACTGTCATGCCAGTACTCTCCGTATACTAGTTGGAGTTTTTTACACCTCCTTTGCCAAGCTTTGAGTTACAGAATACTGAGGGAGTGGAGAGATGGCCGGCTTTTAACAGCGTGTAACTTGCGGTGCTGTAACTAGTGACTGAATTATATAAAAGGCAAAAATTTTAAAACTTTCTTTTTTTTGTGGTTTGCAAAAGGAAAACCAAACAATCCTTGAAGCATAAGAGAGAAAGAAATGATACTTTTTGCCTTCAGATTTAAATTACTAAAGAGCCAGGACATGTACTGTCTAAAATGAAATGTCTTACAAATGTATCCACTGACACCATACCAATAAGAAATTATTCTCCCATCTCCTCCATGGTTATTCTTTAAAATAATTTAAAGTAAAATAATTTTAATAATTTTAAGTCTCCAAAATATTTATGCTGGGGGAGTTAGCACCAAGAAACTGTGAGAGGAAAACAAAAAAAGATAGTAAAATATGGATAATGACATGAATTACTGAGGCTTCATTTACACTGAATACAAAACTCACGTCTAGATCCTGACCTTGAACCTTAACTTGCCTCACCAGCATCGGTATTGCTCAGCTTTGGTACCTCCTTAGAGCAGAAAGACCTTTCCCCTTCCCCCCGTTTCCTGGTGGTACCATCGGTCTCCTTGTGTTGGACAGCCAAGAGTCATTTCTAAATATGGGCATAAAATCAACAGGTATTTATCACACCAAAATATGCACATATCTAGTGTGCCGTAAATGTTGCGAGTGTTGAGGGTAACACAGACAGTTGGATTTGAGCTCTTCTAAAGATAACCTTTCTGATCATTCCTCAGGCACTCAATCCGGTTTGCCCTCACGACACAAGCCCTAACTCTCTATGACAGGTTGAGGACTGCAGCTATTCCACCACATCCATTACAGCTTGATTAGCTCTTCATGGATAGCATTGTGGGAGCTGTGAACATGGAAGGTTACGTCCATCCGTGCTCAGAGCACACAAACACAGCAGCCACTAATCTGAGTCTTCCTTTCCATAGCATCTTTGGTATCAGATTTAGGGACTCCGAAGAAAACGTAACGAGAATTTTTCAGCTGCTTAAACTTACAAATGTGTTCTGTCTTTTAGCGTGGCAAGAATGGACCCCATGGAAAGCTCAACAGTCGAATTTGAAATCATTCCCTACAAGAGTGGCACCAGGCAGCTTCAGGTGGACTTCGTTTGCATCCATTTTTCAGATATTAAGGGATTTGTGATGCTTGATGTGGCTCCTGCTCAGTGATACAATCCGTACATCAGCTCAGTTTTGTCCCCGTTTATGAGACTGCTGCAGCATTCGTGCATTATTATGACGGGCAGCACAGAAATGCAGACTGCTCAGCCAAAGTAAAGTGATGCAATATGAATGGAAATTAATAAAAAAGTACTATAAACTAAACTGTAAAGACAGTGTCATCTTTTTAATTTCATTACCTGTTTTATGAACCTTCATGAATAGAATTCCTAGTGGAAATCATTACACAATTTAACTTGAAGGGAAGGATCAAGTGTGAAGGTTTTCAGCGTTACAGCCTGTAGCATAGGTAGCAGCTAGATTTCCAAGGAACACCATTTAAAATCACTGGGTTTGTAAGCTTAATTGAATATAATAAAATTATATTCACTAAATATCAGTTTTATTCGGTAAGGGCAAAAGTATTTAATCTAATAACTAGAAGGAAAATACAGCAATGAGATAGGGCAGTGTTACAACAGAACTCTTCTTATGACCGGAAAGTTGAGAAGCTGTTCAAAAAACAATACTTTTTAATTCACAGTTTCCATGTTCAGATCATGATTTAACCCTGTGATAAATTATAAATAAGGAAATATTTGGCAAAGAAACGCCTGGGAGTAACAGCGCAAAAGCAGAGATAAGAAACAAGCCCTTGACTAAGGAGTGGCAAACACTAGGGCATCTGAAATACTAACAGCTGTTCCTGAAAACTGTAATGAAGCAAAGAGGTGATCTGTCACTCTGGACTAAGACACATTTATTTACACACACAGCTCCTCACACATGCACCACGGTCTCAAAATGCCCAGAGTTCTTTCTGGATGAACTAAATGAATGAATGAAACTTCTCCAAAGATAAAAGGATAAATTATTACCACAGCTAATGTGACTGAGACCAAAACACGCTACATTTCTATCACTGATACACTATAGTTAAATACTATGCAAATTTTCATGTATACACAACTTACTAATTCACCTCCTCATCCAGCCTCAATTATCACTTGCTTTAGTTGGCTCTACCAGGAAAAAAAGAAAACCATTTGGCTACTGAGAGGGGTGGGAAAAGGCATTTAACAAGGAAAACATACCGGAAGAGATGTCTAATAGCCCCTATACTACGGGTTCAATCCCAAATCTTGTTCAACTGACTCTATGATCACCCTCTCCCAAAGAGGCCCCTGGATAATAAATTTGGCATTTTAATGTAAAATTATATTTGAATCAATCAACATTTTAACAGCAGCTTCCATGAAGTTTCTTGTTGTATGTTTCATTGCATTTTAAATACAAATGACGGACAAGACGAAGGTGCCAATTTGGAAGATTTATTGAGGGCAAAACTGACTGACCTGTCATCCTGGCCCACAGCAAAGGACCCCAAACTGTATCCTCTTCATAAGGAACCACAGCAATTGCCTTGGAGTATTTACAAAAGCTTCACTAAGCATAAACACAAGCAATTTCCCAAAGAGAAAATTAATGTGTGTGGGGACCCACTTTCAATGCTCTCTGGCTTTGGAATCTCATCCCCTACTAGTTGGAATCTACCCTAGGACTAGTAGGCAGTAGTAGTGATCAGAAGCCATAACCAACACAGGCAATCAGTCAATGCATCTGTCCCAATTATTTTGGCGTTATGCATTTTGATAAAATTGGAGTCGGGGCTGGGGGAAAACGGTGGGTGTTTTTACCTTGCTGCGGGTAGGAAAACATCTCACTGTACCACCAGGAGAATTGGTCAAACTTGTCGATGAGACCACTGGAGAAAAAGCAGCCTGTGACATGTATTTTTGTTTTGTACTGGCCCTACCCTCAAGATTGTTACTTGCTCACACCTGGTGCCACACACTTCACCCAGCCCTTTACCTGTATCTTACAAAACCATTGTATCTACCCTCCTAATTTATGCCAGAGGAAGTTCCACCTCCTTCCTTTCATACGGGAATCATAAAGCAGGAAGGAAAAAAAGACTGATTTTTCTGTTTGCAAAGGCAGATACTTTGCAATACTTCCGGAAGTGCTCAGAAAGCACAGAACGGGAAGAAAAGGCTCAGCACAATATAATCAGCAGGATCTATGAAAATTCCCAATTAACAGTCACACATCCTCATTCCACAAAGCTGTTTAAAGTAGATTATCATCCTCCATGAGAAAGGCATTATACTACCCATATCTAAATCCAAGCACTGTGTCCATTGATCCCCGGCAGAGTTAACAAGACAAAATAGCAAAGATCTGAATGTTTGTAAGAGATAACTTGCCCTTTTCCTCCTGACAACACCTACTCCCGCCCAGCAATGCCGTCCCAACTTCCCCCAGAAAGAATGTTTCCCGGACACAAACTGCCTCTGTGACACATATTAAACTGAGGTCTCATTTAAATGTCTTTGATTTAGAGCCAACAAAGCCTTCAAAACATGTAAACTCCTATTTTATTACATCAATTACAATATTTTTCCACCCACACATAGAGTTACAAGGGATGCGGAAGCTTCTCAGAACTAGTCAGCCCAGAGAGACTGGAATGAGGATTGAAAAGGGGACACACGGATACACACACACACACACACTCACACTCAGAGGAATTCGGATTTCTTCAGGCAACAGAGAGGGGAATGGGTAGCTTTGCACCTATCAATTAAATCTCGCAGGATCTTGGAAAGTCAGGGTATATGATCCTCCACTAGCCTCAGAAAAGGCCTTGAGGTAGTGATGGTATTTCACAAAATCTCATTAAATCCTGGAAGCGTGCAGACTGCCATTGCATTTAACGCACAGTACAACCGAGCTGTTCAAACCCCTTCACTTATTTCTTCTTAAATACAATCCAGGAAATTTCAGACAAGCTGGGAATGACCTCATCCTAATTAACTATTTGTAAAGGAAGCCTGCTGTTCAAAGGGAAATCAGCCCTAATGCTTGTGCTGAGTTCCAAGCTCTGCTACGCTTGGGGTTGCCGGCTTTTCAGGGTTTCAGCATTATTAACTGCTCTCAGCAACCACACCCCGCTCCGTTCCAGTGTTAAAATGCAGATCTGGCCAGTGCCGTGTACAAGAAATAGACGTTCTTCCTGTGTTAGACATGAGACAACTGTTCAATTAAACTAATGATTATTACAGAGAAAAACGTGCAAGTGCCCGAGGAACCATTTAAATAGCTTTTGCCAAACCTACAATCTTTTCACAGCCCTTAGTCAGAAGTCAATGGGAGTTGTTGGAGTAAAATACGGCTAATTATCATTATTTTTCCTTGTAAATATGCAGTTTAAACCTGAACATGCCCAAGGGGCTGACCCAGCCCTCATTGCATTCCGGTCACTCAAAAAAATCACGTGAGCGCTAGCTGATATGACACATTCATACTATGAATTGGTGGTGAAAGACGTTAAAATCAGCGTCCAGGATGGCGAATGTTTCTCCCCACCATTCTGTTCTCCTGCTCTAAGTTTCTGGAGCCTTGATTCAAGCAGCCAATTATCTTACTACCCTTTTACAGATTAAAACCAAAACAAACAGGAACAGCCAAAGCCAATCACTCGGTCCGTTCAGCTGCCACCAAAGCTGCCTTGCTTTACCAGCTGTCTCCATCCCCCTTGTGTGCTGAACATGGAGGGTACCGCTCACTGCACAAGATAAAACAAAAGGCACGGTGTAAGCATTTCCTGCTGCTCTGAAGAAACAAGAAATTCCACCAAAAAGGAAAATTCACATCTAATTCATGGAGGTGCCACGTAGGAGCTGAAAATGTAGACACAATAAAAGGGAAACTTAGATGTATGTATTTTTTGATCACTATATTCAGAAAGAGACCTAGTTATTAAATATGCCCATATAACATTTTAAGCTTCTATTTTTATAGGTAAGAAAAATGATAACGATTTTTACAGATCTATGTTTAGACTTGTAAACCAACAAGAATCCCCAAGCACTATAAAGACAGTAACACAGTAGTATCCAGGCAGGATGGATACTTTCAAGGATGCTCTGGATCATATTTCCTTTAGATTTCTGAGCATGTCAGGGATGTAGCAGATACAGAACAGTGACACAGATCTGGATGAAGTTTTTCGGAAGCAGCAATGCAAGAAGTGAGTGCAAAAAGGGTACAAAATCTGCTCATGACGTAAAGCCCTTTAAATTACTGAGCACTAAAAAACTATGAGGAACTTCAGAGGGTCCCAAACAAGGCAAAATCAATGACAATATAACAATCAGTGAAATTCAGCTTGGTAAATGCACAGTCGGAAACCAATTTCAGTCAGCCATCAGGCAGAGTGTTACATCAGCTGTATCAAGCGCAGAAGGAGACCTCAGCACAAACAGGCAGCTCAAGTGGGATTACAGCACCTCCTGTTTCCATGATTCCCACTAATGATATGTTAGGCTGCAAAGCAGACAGGAGGTGGCGACTACAAAGAATATTTATCATTAACAAGAACTCTCAGAGTGATATTACATCTTGCCTATCATGACCTACTCAGTCTTGAAAATCATCAACTACGAGATGATGCCTCGGTTGCTGGGGTGGAGTTCTCGCACATTCTTCTGAGGCACCTGGCGTCGTGTGCTGCCAGGGACCAGATTAGACTGGAGGAACCTCCATTCTGATCCAGTCTAGCGAGTTGTACATGCTTGTGCTTTTGTTGCATTTTAGAGAAAAGTACAGGTTTGGACGTAGTTAATTGTGAGCGATTCTTACCGAATCCTTACAACGAAGGTGGGAATTCACTTGGTTGATTTCACGGATCTCATGCACAGGAGATTACACATGCTAACACTGATGTTGATAATCTCGCAGCTGCAAGTTGAGAGGTTGAAATCAGCATAAGAATAATGCTGGTCTATTACAACTGGAGTTTTACGAGCAATGGTACATATCAGCAGCACAATTAACATGTGTTAAATGCACGAGCAAATCATGTTCCCAGCTAGCAACTGCAGAGGACAATGGACTGGAATACACGTTATAAAGGGCAGCTTGAGCTCACAGGCTGGGACTTCTTGAATAAAGGGAAGCCTGAAAAATAAACCTGGTATCAAATTGATTTTGTGACTAGAGAGATCAGTGAGAAGCACTTAGAGGAGAGGTGCATTTTGCAGTGAAAAACCAAACCCAGTCTTTTCAAAATAATGTCATAATGAATGCTGCTCCTGGAGCTCCAGCAAAGATAAGTTGTTCCTGTTGAAAAGACTTTCTTGGAGCCAGAAACATATAAGTAATAGCCTGTCCTGGTTTGAGCGACACAGGACTCATTTCTCTTCCAATGCCTGGCAAAACTGCACTTGTAAAAAACTCTAGTGTCTGAATTTATCAAAATATTTACTTTATAGCCAGCTATGGCATGCAGGTTTCAAGGTCTCAGTGTTTCTGAGCTGGCCAGGTGCAGGGACGAGGAGGAGCAAGACCCAGGCATTTGCCCCAAGCTGCCAACAGGGTTATTTCATACCATGAATGTCATAATCAATATAAATGAGAAAGTTTGCTGAGAAGTTCTCTCTCTGCCTTGCTGGTGGCGATCCTGAGAACCTCTTGCCCCACTGCCAGACCCCTGAGCCCTCCTCTTCCTCCCGAAGCCGCAGCACTCGCAGTGCCTGACATTTGCTGTCCACTGCTGGGAGCACCCGGCTGCTACTGGTGTGATTGGCTGAGTATAGTCCTTGTATATTTTATACTGGTATCAGGATCAATACCAGTTCCTTAGTGTTATTAATGTTAATTATCTAGTCTCATGCTATTAAATGTTTGTATTTCACCCCCTGGGTTTCCTTGTTTTTTCCCAATTCCCCTTCCTGGGTGGGGAGGGGTCATCAGGAGATAGAATAATTGTCTAAATGACAATAAATTGTTGTGGGTTCCTCAAACTATAACACAGCTATATGGAAAGCATATGAAAGAACCACCCTTAAAACAAATCTGCAAGGCAAAGTAAGTCAAAGGTCACTGAATTTGCCCTTTACAGTTCGGACTGAAAAAAAATACTATTTTTTTGAAGTGTCTGATCTTCACTGCTCGAAGATCTTAGGGCAACACCTTTGGAGGACCCATACGGTAGAGCTACCTGTCATTGCATCTGAAGGATTGTCCATTTGCCCACCTCCTGACACAGGACATGTCACTATCGACAGTGTTGTGCTGAAGCTGGGCAATCAGTAAGAAAGGAGAACCTTCGTGCACAGCTCCAAATACAGTTACGCCTCACACATGGAAGAAATACTGCTCCAAAGTGCTACTGTAACCACCTTTTAACCACCAAAACATAACGAACACAAATACTGGTATGTACACATCAGAAATACCTATCAACAAGTCTGAAAGTTCAGAGTGCCTGCAAAGAGACCTGCAAATTGCTGGCTGCGTACAGCAAAACAGCTGAACCAATCCAAACTCCACTTCTTGACAGTGCAGTTACAATTGCAATATACAGAAATGGCTGCACCAGTTTGGTACCATCAGTAATGCAAACAGTGGTTTGGGTTTGCCTTTTCCAAACATCATCTGGACCAGATGTGAATGCCATTTAAACTAACAGGTGCAACAAGCGACGACTGAAAGAAAACCAACGTATGAGAAGCCCATATTCCAGACAGAATAAAAGGTGATTCACAAGGAGGAAACCTCAGCACTTTGGCTGAATGTTTTCACCTCTGTAGTGGCCAATTCCTGGTTTTCTCCCAGATCTTGGATGGAAAACCTCAGGTATCTAATCCAGGATCACATCGCCAGATGGAACGCCAGTACGGCATGCAGCAGTCTCTTTTGTGTGTGAACCTCTTCAACGGGCCTTTTGAGCCCATTTCGGTGTAATGAAAGATACCAAGGAACAATACGTAGCTCTGTTCACAGTTTACCAAGTGCTCACCCACCAGGGCATCCTCCGTAGCAAACTCCGTAGCAGTTTCCAATTTGACCAGGAGATGGTACTATGGACACACACACTCATTACAAGGCAGCAGTGATGGGATAAATACCTGCTCGTATCTAAACCACTCTCTGATTTAGATGTTCATAAACACCTGTACTGCAAAGGGGCCTTTAAAAACACTGATCGTGCAAAAAAAAAAAAAAAAAAAAATCAGATGTTTGAGCACAATCAGCTGGCTTACAATTTGCATACACTCCAAGGGCACGAATCAGCAATTGTATATGGCGTTTAGCTCTTTATATAAAAACAAGGTCAAGACACATACTAAAATCACACCTAACTGAGACTGAAAAATGGATGTTGACAATAAACTCACAGAATTTTCTGGAAGATTGCCACAATGTGTCTATATTTAGTTTCCCAGTTTCTGCAAATCTAGTGACTTCCGCGCTTCCTAACTAAAGTCAAAGCAGCCAAAGCTCACGTAAGGCAGCAACGTGCCTTTGCCGCAAAGAAGGGTAATGACATCCTGGGATGCGTTAGGGGAAGAATTGCCAGCGGGCTGAGGGACATGATCCTTCCCTTTTATTCAGCATTCGTGAGGCCACACCTGGAGTACTGTGTCCAGCGCTGCACCCATCAGTACAGGAGACACGGACATACCGGAGAGAGTCCGGCAAAGGGCCACAGGGATTGTGAAGGCACTGGAGCACCTCCCACATGAGGAAAGGCTGACAGAGCTGGGACTGTTCAGCCCAGAAAAGAGAAGGCTCAGGGGGAACTTGTCAATATATATAAAAACCTGAAGGGAGAGTGAAAAGAGCGCAAAACCAGGCTGTTTTCAGTGGTGCCCAGTGACAGGACCAGAGGCAACAGGAACAACCTGAAGCAAGGCAGGTTCCCTCTGAACACCAGGAAACACTTTTGGCACTGTGAGGGTGACTGAGCACTGGCACAGGTGGCCCAGAGAGGCTGTGGAGTCTCCATCCTTGGAGATACTCAAATCCATCTGGACATGCTCCTGGGCAACCAGCTGTAGGTGGCCCTGCTGGAGCAGGGGTCTGGACAAGATGACATCCAGAGGCCCCTTCTGACCTCAGCCATTGTGTGATTCTGTGAAAGTGAATCTATACAATTAAGGCTATTCCGTAAATGACAAAAATTAAGAGAGTTTGTATTTAGCCTAAATGACACATATAAGCAAGCAATTGTAATGCTTAGTATGCAAATACTAAGAAAGACACCAAGGTCACTGGACCATATTGTGCAGCAGCTATCTAGTATAAATCCAAATCTCATTCTGGAATGTTACAACTACCTCTGAATGCAGCACTGCTGAGGTAAGATATAGGTCCCTTTTTCCTATTGTATGTGTGCTCACACTGATCTCTACTTGCTACCGTACAGCTTAGTCATTCAATATCTTCAGATTCCTCAGCAACTTTTCCAAAGCTGCCTCCCTCATCTTTATTAATCAGAACAACTGAGCAAGCTTTGCCACCTCATGTCTTTTTATCAGTTTCTCAAATTATTTATGAATTTGTGGAAGGTCATAGATGTCTGCAGAACTACTGGTGACTCAGTCCACAGGGAAAGCTGTTTATTTCTGCTGTCTTATATTCTGTCTTTTGACCAATTATTTATCAATGCAGTGGCCTTCCTTTTATATTATGGCAAATTTGAGAATGTATTTAGTCCAAGTCTCCAGTGTGATATTTTTAAATAGTCTGCATTATGCTACAGAACTTCTACATTTTTTAGTTGTTGCTTTTAAGAAGGTCCCCCATTTTGAAGTGGTTTCCCTTTTTTGAATTAGGCACAAGGGCAATGGATGTATTAACCCTTTTTTTTTTTTTTTTAAACTCCTTGAAGGGTTTAGGATCTAAGTAGCTTAGGGTCAATGCTGGAGAGCTGCTCTTCAACACTCATATTTGAAGTGTACCCTGTGCATTATTTAAAGCCAAGTTAAGATTTGCATTTCCTACTCTGCACAGCATTTCCTACCCCAACGCACAGCTCTTTGAAGAAATTGTCACTGGCTGTCTTTAAAGGCTTCACATCCCACTGTGGAATTTAACCTTGTCTGTTTGTAGAAAAAGTCTTTCTGCTCTTTAGTGTGTTCTGAGAGATAAGAGAGTCCTCAACTTGTGCACAGCAGGCCAGCAAGATAAGCTGAAGGAGAGGTGGCAACATCACGTCCCACCCTGTATACAAAAATTGAACAAACAACTTTGCAAGTGGATAATTTTTAAAGAAAGCTGAAGGAAGGAGCCATTGTCCACCAGAGCAAGCAGGAGCCGAAGACTTTGACAGTACAGGGAACTAGATATGGGCCAAGGTAAGCAAAAATCACTTTTTTGATTAGTCCCAAGCATTTGCCAGTTGTCTGTCAGGAAAAACAGCTGTCCCTGCTCCAAGACAGCGTTCATGAGGCTTGTAGAAGAGGTGAGCTCCTTACGGAGTGCTCTGAAGGCTACGGGAGTTCAGTGTGCACGGGGAGCTGCACAAAAAGGGACAGCAAACAAAAGCTGTATCAGTGCCCATCTGGCATTTGAGAGAAGCCGCAAGAGGCAGGTAAGGTGTGAGGGTTTGGAAGCAAAGGCAAGGGAGTTACCCTTAACATAGGGGAGGGGGGTGCGGGGAGGTAAGCCGGACTACAAAACCGAAGCAGAGAGATGACTTTTTAGCCACTTGAGCAGAAGAGGGTCCAGGTTCCAAGCGACCTTGAAGAAAGTGACAATAAGATCCAGGAAATGTCATATAAAGGAGAAGGAGTCAGGCTGCTTATGACTCACCAGTCTACAAGACAGCCAGAACAGACATCTTCATCACAGAGAAGAAAATATAATTTTCTCATTCTGTATCCTCTCACACCACAGGTCTGAGTGTCAAAAAATGCGATTTCAAGGTCGCAATGAACAACAGTAACCACCACACAGAAGAAATCAGCACTGAAAGGCTCATAGTGAGGCGGGGGCAGCCGTTCACCATCACCGTGAGCTTTTCAGCTCCAATACACAACTACCTGCAGCAGCTGAAGAGGACCTTCCTCGCAGTGCAGACAGGTAACGTCATTACCAAACCTATCAGAGCCCTGGTCCTTCACCCACCTGAAGAACAGAGCTGGTGGCAAAGGCCATCTCCCAGAGATGGAAAGAGGTGCCCACATTTAGAAGCAAGGCAGCGAGCCGTCTCTCTAAGGCAGAGTAGAGTCTCCTGCTGCTGGGACTGCAGGGACTAAACTAGATCTCTTTCCAGAAGAGACACGGCAGCACCATAAGCCACGCAAGTTCACTACTCTGTGATCTGAAAGTACTCATGGAATCTCTCCTGGATTTTGGCTTAGGAGTGTTCAAACTTAGGTAGCCTGTTACAGGTGTTTTTCGTTACAGAGTGTTTTCTCATGAGATCCCTGCGAATGGCAGCAGCATTCAGCCCCAACTTGTTTTACCATAATCTGAGCATTTGGCTGTGACTTTTGTTACAAGACACTGAATCCCAGGAGCAGCAGATTTCCACTGTTATGGCTGTTCCTGGTTCCTACAAATCTATGAAATAACAGATCTCACTTTCACTCGTGGAGACCTGAGCGCAGTACTAAGCTTAGGAAGACTCACTAGGCATTAAGCTGCTAAGGGGTTAAGACTCTCACAAGAAAGGAGGGGTAGGGCTCCAGGTATAGACAAGGTCCCTGCAGTCTGCATGGGGTGAGGACACATGTCTGGAACAGACACAACCGTTATCTCTTTGGCTGCAGGACCACATCCTTCCAAAGCAGATGGAACCCAGACTGAATTTCCCATCTCCAGCCTGGGAGACCAGAAGCAGTGGAGCGCATCACTGGAAGAACAGGACCCATGCTTCTGGACCATCTCTGTGAACACGCCTGTCAACGCTCCCATCGGCCAGTACGCTCTGCTTTTACACGTCTCCAAGTCTTACTGTCTCCTGGGCAACTTCACTCTTCTCTTTAATCCCTGGTGCCAAGGTACGTGGTCAGAAAGGGAAAGGCAGGCTGGGATCAGTCACTTCACAAAAGCAGCTTTTGAGCCCCAGCACTCTGCCTCCATGGAGGTAGAGGTCAGCTCGGTGGTGCTCCCCATCGCTCCTGCCCTGCTCCTCACAGCACCTTGGGAAGGAGGTAGGGGCTAATAAAAGCCCAAAGCTGCCTACATCAGCACTTCTGCCCGGTTCCTGGAGTACTCCGCTGCCAGAGCCCTGTCCTCCCGCTAAGGGAAGAATGTTTGATACAGTGTTTCCTATAATACAGGTTTTAAAATAGTAAGTCAAGATTGTAACTGGTCTGATTAAGGCCACTGTTTTTTTCTTAGGAATAGAGAAGTCAACAGCCAGAAGACTAAGAGCAAGCTAGTGCAATAGCCTAGGTCTGGAGGAACTTTTTGAACAAGGGAACAGAGACAACAATTAAATTCTTCTTTCCTGCCCATTTCATTATCTGTGGTATTTTTCCAGGGTAGAATGTCAGGGACTGCCGAAGTCCCTGGAGTCCCATCAGCAGTGGAGCCTGCTGATGCAAGAGGGATGTGAGTGCATGTGGGACCAGGAATGCTTTCTTCCTGATGCTTTTTTCCTCTAATCTAGATGATGAGGTGTTCTTGGCTAATGAGGCACAGCGGCAGGAGTACATTTTAAACCAAGAGGGTGTCATCTACTGGGGGACTGAAAATGCGGTCCTAGCGCAGCCCTGGGACTTTGGTCAGGTAAGCAAGAGGTCCAGTATGTCTGTGCTGTCTTACAGCCACCGGCAGAGGATGCGTGCACATCTCCTGGGCGGACAGGACACTATCCATTTCCATACTGTGGCTTTGATGAAAGAACTTGCTCTCTGCACTCACTGTCTTTGTATAGGACTGTGCAAGAGAACAAGGACCTGCATATGAAGCCCTATAACCCAGTATATATAATTTTAGCTATCTTCTCAGGCTGTCCTCTATGAAGAAATGCATTGATCTATATCTGGGCTTTGTGCACCTTCCTTTCAACAACAGATCTAAAAGCATTTAACAGAGCTTCATAATACTGTCTCTATTTTACAGGTAAAGTGAGGACAAGTAAATCTTCCAATGTGCCCACGGCCATCTGACAGAGCCAGTGATTAGAACGGGATTTTATTCCACTTTAGTGCCACCAGATCACAAAAGTACCTCTGTGCCAACCTAGAGAGTGCTCCGGAAAAGAATTGATTTCCCTCTATCAGGGGATGCAGTATCACGCTAATGCATTTCCCACCTTGCTTCAATAAAGCTGTAGGTCTGCATTTAGCATGTTGTGCTCCTCCTCCAAATCTCTAGCTGGAGCTCTCCTCCCCAGCCCACTGACAGAAGAAAGGGATAAATCACCCGCACAGTTACAAACCCTGGCAGGGACTCCAGAGAACAAATGTGCAGGCCAAATTTCCTGAAATTATGCGTTCTTGTTTCAGTTTGAGAAGGATATCATTGACATCTGCTTCACGCTGCTGGACGTAGGTGAACGGCGTCAACGAGACAAGGCTCACACCCAGCGCCAGAACCCTGTGGACATCTGCCGCACAGTTGCTGCCATGGTAAGGAGCGCGGGCAGCAGCCCTGACCCAGCAGGGAAGACCCGAATGCAGAGCAAAGGCCAACATCTTCTCAATCCCAGTTTAGGGCAACCCACTGACCAAAGAGGAAGCCTGCCCAGGGCTGCTCCAAAGAACACCTCCTGCCCACCTCCAGCCTTTCCTGATATTCCTGCAGCAGACAAGTAATGCTGCAGGAGTTTCTTAGGAGTGAATACATCTCAGGGGAGACTGTTGTGCCTGTTCTGCCCAGCCATGACCTTCCTGCTTTGCACAAAAAAACATTTTGGTTTCACCTGCCTTGGGAGTAGCTTCATCAACCAGGATGAGCTACACCTACCAAAGAGATGCAATTCCTTAATTCATCTTTCTCTCCTCCTTCCCTGCAGCTGAACTGTGATGAATTTAGAGGAATCCTGACAGAATGTGGCACTGGACAGTACTATAATGGGACACCCCCTTCCAAGTGGCTGGGAAGCAGCCCCATCCTCCAGCAGTGGGTCGCATCGCAATGCAAGCCCGTCCGCTACGGGCAGTGCTGGGTGTTCGCTGCCGTCATGTGCTCAGGTACAGAGGTGGTCAAAGACTTTTGTGTTGAGCAAAGCCTTACTTGGTCTGCAGAACCTCTGGCATATGGTTAAACTCCTCGATTAACACAGATCCCAGTAACATAACCTTTACTCTTTAGGTGAGAGGCAGATCCTCAGAGTTTCCTCGTCAACATTCAGCATCGCGAGTTTTGAGATAAAAGTGTCACTTACACACCTTTCACTTAACACACCTTATTTCCTGAGGGGGCAATGCCTCTTGCAAAGTGCAAACAGCAGGCCTGGTGCCATTCCCAATAGGCCTAGCACCAAAAAAGGTTCTACACGTATCAGCAGAGGCACCCTGAGGGCAGGATGCCCAACTGATTCACAGCTCTTTCTTCTGCACAGTTCTGAGGTGCCTGGGAATTCCTACCAGGGTGGTCACAGGCTTTACGTGGGCTCACAACACCAACAACAGCCTGAGTGTGGATGAGTATTATGATGAAGATGGGACGCTGCTTACACAAGACAAGAGTGCCCGTGTCTGGTAAGGAAAGATGGCAGGGCCCAAGAGAAAATTTCAGATAATACCTGGATCTAGGAAGCGATTGCGGGGGGGGAGGGAGAAGAAAGAGGTAAAGAGCTGCAGGGAGGTGGATAGGAGACAGCTCAGCTGAGATCCTGCCTATGTGACCTGTTCTTGAGAAATCACCACAACTCAAACTGAAGAGTGCCCTATTACCTAGGGCCCACGAAGGAAGAATGATAGCCCAGTCCAGCTGGAGAAACTCCACTTCTATCAAAAGCCATGGTCTCTCCTCTCCTCAACATGCACTGAGCTCTTTCAACAGAGCATTAATTGGCTGTGGTTTGGCTAAAACTTTACTGTACCTCAGGGCTCAGTCCCTTGGTATAAGCATGTGATGTTGTCTCTTGCAGGACCTTCCACGTTTGGAACGAATGCTGGATGGCTCGAGCAGACTTGCCACCAGAGTACAGCGGGTGGCAGGCACTGGATGCCACCTGCCAGGAGAAAAGCAAAGGTAAGATATCAAAGATGGTCTTAGTGGGGTGTGGGGAGGAGCAGGGAACAAATAAAGCAGTTTGATATTCCTCCCTTCCCCAACTTCCATTGGAAGGATGCAAAAGGACAGGGACTCGCCCTGTTGACTTTAAGCACTAAATCATCATTCACCTGTTTGGTTTGTGCAGCTTGCGTAGCTCCAAGAGCTCCATCATAGTACTGGTCCCTAATGATCTCCTAAACTAGACACTTCACCACTCCCAATATAGATCTAAACTAGGCATGGCTCTAGTTGGTAAAGCCATCAGATTAGAATCTTAACTGAGCCATGTTTTCTCTTCAGGTCCATCCTTCTGTGGTCCAGCCCCCGTTAAAGCCATCAAGGAAGGGGACGCTGACATTGATTATGACGTCTGCTACTTCTTTGCTGCCATCAATGCCAAGTGCCAAGTCTGGATACAAAAGGCAGATGACACCCTCAAGCCAGCTTTTGGTGGCACAAAGTACACTGGCAACAACATCAGCACCAAGAGTGTGGGCAGTGAACGCTGCGAGGACATCACACACAACTACAAATATCCTGAAGGTACGGGGCAGGCACGTGGCTGAGCACACTCCCTGCCAGCGCCACACATGAAGAGTAAAGGACTAGAGAGCAGAGCCACACCAGAGCATTAGGGTCATCTACTTCTCCCCAGTTCCCTTCCTGAATGGCACAAGAACACTTTACTCTTGCTATCTACAGAATCAAAGCACAGGTCACCTCTCAAGTTTCATCCTGCTTAATTACATTAATCAGCTCTCTAGAGAGCCAGGCTTTTCTTCACCAGCCACTTTCCTGTCTGAAAAACCTTCTTTCCTGATTTCTGCTACCTGTACACTCTGTACATTCACCTCCCATTACCCCTGTAATATATTTCAGAAAAGGACTCTTGTGCTCCCAGATGTTGTCTAAATCCCTCCCTCAAAAAGCTGAGTGCTGTTTCCCTGACCCAGCCCTACCATCTTCTCTTAGCCCATGGCACGTTGCCTCCTCGGCTGCAGCCCATCACACCAGAACACGGCACTGTGCCCCGGCTACAGCTGTAGTTAGAGGCAACTGCTGCCCTGACTCTGACAAGTGTTAGCACCAAGCTGCTTGAAAAACTATGACAAATCTTTCCAAGTAGAATCTTACAGGCACACCCAATGAATGTCCTGTCAGCTGGAATCCTCAAACCACTCCAACCAGAAGCACAACAGGCTATGTCTCTATGCTCTTAGAAACAGTTATCTACAGTACTGTCAGGACAATTCAGCGCCATCCTTCTGCATTTACTGCTTCACACTAGTAAACAGGGAAGAATACTAAAATACGTGCTCCCTTTTTTGTGACAGGTTCTATTGAGGAAAAAGAAGTACTTGACAAAGCCTACAGAAAGATACAGAAACTCGAGATAACCAGCAGCAGCAGCGAAATACCATTTAGCTCCATTCCTACCGCCCTTGAAGAGCCAGTTAACCTTTTCATCCAACTCCAGTCAGAGAGTTCCCTGATACTGGGACAAGATGTTCCACTTTCCATTAAAGTGTTTAACCACAGTGGTGGAGAAAAGGCTACTCACCTGGTAGTTGGGGCCCAGTCTCTACATTATAACGGTGTGCTCGTTACCCAGCTTTGGAAGGAAGAGTTTCAATTTACCCTCAAAAGCAATGAAGGTAAGGACTCTACTGGTGGCACAGCTCCAAAAGCCTATGTACTCCGCTCACTTCAGGAAAAATGCAGTTAGCCACAAGTTTAGAAAAGGTTGTCTGAGTAGCTGATTGCAGGTGACTGAAATAAAACATTTTGGCAACATCACCTTAGAGATTTTTAATCTACAAATCCACTTGAGATCACTTAAGTTTTTAAATGCTGCAGCTTTTAGTATGATGTTGGGTGCAAAACACTCCTAGGTGCCGTGCAGGCTAAGACCAGGCTGTACTTATCATCCCTGTTGTCATCTGTATTTCACCACTCTGTATTCCAGCGAACAACCTGCAGGTCTTTTTGCCTTACTCGCGGTACAGAGGAGAGTTGGGAGAGAACCACCTGCTTAGGCTGACGGCCATGCTGACAGACGAAGACTCCTTCTACATATACTTCGTGCAGGAAGAGATCAGCATTTGCGATCCCCCTCTCGCTATTGAGGTTAGAGCAGTCTGTCATTCTGTTACTGCAGTAGTGAGAAAACAGCTTTCGCAGTCACAACCAGCCAAAAATTTCTGCTGGGTTGCGTGGCTCTCCTCAGACTGTCTTCTTTCAAAGCACCGAGACATCAGTTTGCGAAAGGCGAGTTGTGCCACACCACTGTATACAGTACTCCCACTTCCTCCTCGTCTATGCGTGAGCGTAAGGAAACCCCCATGACTCCTAACTCACTCACCAGTCTGGAAATCAGAGGCTGCAGAAGGAAACTACAGCAGAATACTGTAGTTGAAAAGAAAGTAAACTGGACTCTGCCTCTTCTGAGAGCGCAGGCTCAGACCTCTGGCACAAAAAAAAGAAAAAATCATTTATCTCCTTTAATCACAGAAGAATCTTTTTCCTTCTCTCAGTTTCAGCTCATTTCCTTCTTTCAACAGTTTCCAGAAAACATGGTGCAGTATCAGCCAAGCACAGCAAAGGTCAGTCTCCAGAACACTCTCACTGAACCCTTGGAGAAGTGTGTGATAGTGGTTGCAGGGCGAGGGCTCATTTACAGACAAAGGAAGTACAGGTAAGTGCAAATTGCTTGATCTAACAATGGTAAATGGAAAAAGAGACACAGTACAAGCTAGAGAAACCCTGGCACAGGAAAGGGTCTCCCCAAAACTAAGCAGGCAAAAAAGGAAGAGACTGCTACAGCATGAAAGGCCCAGGCATCTCATCCTTTATTTACAGATAATACATAAGATTTTCACACTGGAAAGGAGAAAAGCCAGATAACAACTTTCAACAGATGTGTAATACATAAGTTGAAGCCAGTATAACATTTGTGAAAGCTTTAACCCCAAAAGCCCAGACAACAGAAGGAGAAAGCCCCCCCTGCCAACAAAAAGGGTAACAAGTACCACAAGACTTAGGCAGAAATAAACATTAACTAAGACAATAGTTACAGGGCACTGAAATGAGCTGTGGAATTTAGAAATTATTTGCTGTGGAGAAATCAATTGGTTTTTAGCTAGCCACTTGAACACCTGTAATGGGGTAAAACTATACTGTTTGTGACTTAGCTTTCCACCCATTACCCACTGTCAGCAATAAAGACAGTCCCTGGATATAATTTTAAGTATTGAAGAACCAGGCAAACTTGACTTAGCCAAGAGTCATCCAAAAGGCATGGTCTCCTTCACATGAAAAAAATCCCACCCACATTTCTCTCAAGCAGCTGCTTTAGGACAAAGTAACCTTAGATGCTTCCATGGGGAGTTCAACCCTCCAGTCGTACCTCCCTCCCAAGCTACTGTAAGATCACAGTTCTAATTTTAAGTAACTGCTAACCTTCTCTGAGGTTTTCTTTTTTTCCCCTTTCCTTTTTTTGGCACCATAATCCTGTCTAGCCCTGGGAACTAGAAACATAAAGAGGTGGGCTTCCTGCATAATCCCTTCTTGCCTTTCAGGCTGGGCTCCGTGCAACCTAACAGCAGTCAAGAGCTGCAAATCCCGTTCACCCCCACCCAAGCAGGGCCCAGAAGACTCACTGCACATCTTACCTGCCTTCAACTCCAGAACCTGAAGAGCTACAAAACTACAGACGTTGCAGCAGCCTGATGCCCAACTCAGAGCAGGTCCTGCTGTCCCACGTACAAAAGAGTGCTCGTGATCTTTGCCCTGATCTTAGGCAAGCATAGATGTTAACAGTTTAATTAAAGTTGTATTTAAAACAATGTCTGATTTATTATTTGTACAAACGCAACCCTCTCCCATCTGCCTCTATGCCCACTCTTCAGTTTTCCAAGTTGAACCTTCCTGTGATAAAGATGGGCTAAACACTTGAGCAGATGCTGCTTCTCACCGTGCGTATGTGCTGAACCCACCACTGCTCAGTCATTTTTCCCTACCCATGGCAAAAAAAGGATATCCTGTAACTTTAAAGTGATGATAGATGTAGCATTTCTCTAGAGATACACTCTTATCCCTGTGCAGATCTTTGACATTGGTAAAGTAGTAAATAACAGTTTCTACTACTTTCTGAGGAAACAGAAAAGAGAAAGATAGTTCACTCTTGTCTAAGGTTAGACAGGAAATAACAGCAGTGCTGTGTATTTTTTAATGGTTCATCGACTGCTTGCAAAAGCAGCAAGACCCTTTCCTTCTATATATATCCTCTGCCACCTGAAAAACAGATGAAGCCACTCATGCAAATCTAGCAATATTTTATTGTTCTTCGAACCCCATAGTAGTTGCAATGTCTGAAGAATGGGGCACACTCACAGCATTAAGATGCAACACTGCACCATCCCAGGAATCCAAGCAAAATGACACCTTCTGCAATGGCAAAGAGCAACTTCCTGGAAAAATTTTACCAAGTGGCAGCAAAGTTCTCTCCTAAAAATATTGTTCTCATCATTCCCTCAGGAGCTGGAGAACAGCGAGATTCACTGGAAAAGCATATGCCAGAGCCAGTGGCAGCAACACATGTAGAGATGGAAGAGCTAAAGTTGACCCTGTGTGAAGTTCTTGATTTTGTTCATGTTGTGATCTACTGCATCAGTTAGAAACTGCACCCAGCCTTCCTCTGATGGTGGACATACATGGCTTGTCCTGCAAAAGTGGAGGAAATTCATTAGGGAAGCCTCCTGGGTGTCTTAGACCTATGCTTCCAGACAACACATGGGCATTGTGAAGTGCTGAACTACCACAGCTTTAAACCAGGACTGCTAGAGCCCTAGAGTGCTTCAAGCAAGGAATAACCCATATCCATGTCTCTAGGCCCAAAACTTAACATATATTAGTGTGTATTCATTAGGAACCACTTTCATACCTACCATCCTTTTCTTACTCCCATTCCCTTGTGACTGGGTAACATCATAATTATCCCCAAATGCCAGCATTTACTGTCTAGAAATGAGTCATCTTTGACAGGAGACAGAGAGATATCAACGTTCAGTGCAGGGAACACCTATAAAACTGTAACTCATACTCACTTTGTAATCTCTAAGACTTTCTTTAATACCGAGGCCAACTTAGCAGCCTAGAAAGAAACAAAAGGGAAATAAAGTGAGACAAACACAGAAAGAAGGGGGCCCAGCAGTACTGGAAAAGAAAGGGGGCTACAGGAATGCCCAACACAGCCAAGAATGAGTAGAACTGCCACAGATCCCGATGCAGAAGCTATCTATCACTGCCATGCTCGGAGTGTCTCCCAGCCTACTGCTGGCTGGGACAGGTGAAAATAAAGACAGGCTATTTTTTAAAACATACATTAAATTGCTTTTTTCTTTAAAAAGATAAGCCTATTAGAAATTGGTAACTGATATTGAGGCACAAAGTCACAAGTGACTGACTGTAATGCAATCTGGTATTAAGCAACGCCTCTTTTTTTTCGCCCCCAAAAAATCAGGCCACTGGCCAAAGGCATGAAACCAGAATTAAGCATAGAAAAATCTCAGATGTGAGAAGATACACACTTAATTTATGATGGATGGGACCCACAGAACTCATCTAGTACAAGCTCCTCCTCAAAGCAAAGTCTACCTCAAAGTTCAGTCAGGTTCAGAAAGCCTCGCCCAGTCAAGTTTTGAGCATTGCCAAAGATGGAGATTCCACTGCTTCTCTGAGCAGCTTGTTTCAGTGCTTAACCACGCTCACTGGGAGAGTTTTTAATTTGTATTTTTAATTTAGATAAGTTTTTTTGAGCAAGTCTACATTACCCAAGGAAGAAAGTAGACATGAGTACATCCGCAGCCTCAGACCTCACTTTCCTGCGGTACTGTCACTGGAGGTCTCTATGGATTACAGTTCAGAGCCAAAGCTCAAGTGGCCATGCTCTTCCCTGAAGAAGTAAAGACGAGGAATGCATTTCCATCTGAAGGAACCTACGTGTGCAAGAACCAAAGGGGACTCTTCACCCCTAAGAACTTGTTACTGAAACAGTCACTAACACCTATCTCTCCCTGACAGGAACATCATTCCTCCAGTTTGAGTTCTTCCCCTCCTCTACAGCCAAGTGAGTAGACTCCCATGCAGGCTGCGCATACTTACATTGAGTCGCACAGCCAGCTCGTTCACAGGTGGATACATGCTCAGTGCCAGCTCATCAACACTACAACAGAAGAGAGGGGAGCAATGGAAGAAAAGTCCTGACAGCACAACTCAAGGATCCTGGTCAAAGCCTACACCCACCCTGAATTTAAGTCAGGAACTGCAGTGCATGACTAGGAGACGTCAGTTATACCCATGGGATGCTTCTCACTGCCTTCTCAGACATCTGTGTGCCACTCATACTTTAGGGTGAGACACGGCCACAGTTCCACCCCAAGCTGCAGCATATGTTCCTCTCACAACTTGCACAACTCTCAACAGCCTATACCATAATAGTTTTCCCACCACACCTGCTTCCACTACCTGCTCACATCTTCCATAAAGGTTTTCCTAATCCATTCTCTAGACCTCAAGAAAGACAGGGCCTGCTCCAGAGCAAAAATCAGCCTGGGGAGAGACCTGCTTACCTTGGACTGATCTCATTGGCAATGTCTGCAAGATCATCCAGCTGAGCGATCTGCTCTGGAGAATCAGCTTTGCCATAAGCCTTCACTACACCCAAGACCTTCTTCAGGCAAGCTTTAGAAGCCTTCATTAATCCCACGCAGGAGGTAAGCAGCTTCCGGTCAGCTTCTGACCAGTATGTATCTCTGTTACCCCGAACGCCCAGCTCTTCATCTTCCATGATGTCACTGTAGGGGTCTTGCCCTTCCACCAGAGCCTGAGAACACAGATGCACTGAAAGCTCAGAGCCTAACATCAATTCCAGCAATATCCAGGAGGAAAGGGAAAACATAATCTAGAAATCATACAACTAATTTTTGGAGGAATCTCTCTCCAACCAGCATCTGTTGCCAGGTTCTGTTAACCTTAGCAGGACTGGATTAAGAAAACTAACCCCCTACTCCAATTCAACAAACAGCAAGAACCTGGCAAATAGTGCCATTCTTACACCAACCTAAACCACCACCCTTGCAATTCAGGATATGGCTTTATGGAAACCTTATATAAAGTAAAACAGGCTTGAGTTTAAAAACTCATTAAGATCCAGGCATAATACAATAATCTAGCTCGTATCAGAACAAATTTAAATCAAAGCCTGTATATAAAACAATCCCTGTGTTCCATCACTGAACCATCACTGCACGTTCCTCAAAGGCTTAGGGAATTCCTTACATGTTCCATCTCCTCCAGAGCATCCTTCACCACACCTAGACACGCAGCCAGAGCTGACGCAACTGCTGCCTGGTTATCTGCAAAAGCAAAAAGATGAAAACTGTGGCATCGCACTGATTCAAATCAGCTTGCAACCATGTTCATCTAGGTTTGTGGTGATTAGATCTTGAGATTATAGGATCAAACTTTTTGCAGAGCTCAGAGCTGCATCGTTGCCATGCAAAGAATCTGGCCTGGCATCCAAGCTTATACATTTCAGAAAGAGTCTGGTTTTGCAGAATGAGTGAGCCTTCATTGTCCTAGCTAGAACACCCCTTGCAGGGCTACTGGCATTCCAAGACAACACATCCTAGTTTTGTTGTTCTGCATATACAATACTCGCCTCGTGGCAGGTTGGACACTTGCTCACATGCCTCCCACACACCACCAGTTGATATAAGCTGTTCCTGAGACAAGCTGAAACAAAACAAAGCCCCCAGCGTTAGACTCAATAACACCACTCTGCTAGACCATGTTTTTGTTTTCTGCACCTAAGACGATGCCCACTAGTAGAGGCTCTGCTCAAAAGATGTCGCCAACCAGCTTGTCACTAGTATCGCACGTCTGTGTAAAGCAAAAAGTGCTGGCTTTTACGGAGCTTAATTATCCATTGGAAGAAGAAGCAGGAGCCTCTTACAAAGGCCTCTCAAGATGTTTAGGCATATTATTTATCTTTCAGAATCCATGCAAATTAGAAACCTGCATTAGAGATTGCTGACCTCTGCCCAAGGGCAGTGGCGTGTAATCTGTAAAGAGAGGAAGCGGTCCATAGTGGTCCGATAACCGGCTTTATAAAGTTGTGCAACCGCTGTGTACGACAGTTCACTCCAGCGGCAAAAAGTGCCAACAGTGCAAACGCTATCCAGCGCTTTCATGGGAATGAGAATTCCTCCATGGGAATCCTGCTCCCAGCACCTTTCCTGTCCACAGACATGATGAAAATCTATTCTCCGTGTAGGCAAATGTACCTGACTCAGTCACTGGGACAAGACGGTACCGTCAGCGTCATGATTGTATTTCACCCTCCTAGTTTAGTTGGCTCAGTTGAAGAGTTTAGTTGGCTAAGTACAAGGCCGGCTCCTTTGCTGATAGGAGGTATCCTGAAGAAAGCTAGAAGTGAGGGCTAGCCCCTCCTTACCCTAGGAGATGCTTTTACCCTGAGACTCTTTCACTGGGCCCTGTTTGTGCTACATCACAGCTGTGTAGCAGTTATATCTGCACCCAGTCTCATACCCCCTTGATTCTGACCTGGATCCTGACCCACTGATTTGACCTTCCTGCCTTGACCCCAGACCCAACTCATTGTAATGGACGTGCTGGGCAAGCACTGGATGGTGTCTGGTGCTGGTTATTCTCTCTGGACCTGACCCTGATCCTGACTTGCTGGACTGACTTCCCAGCTTGACCTCATCACTATGGGCTTGTCTGATGATCTGGACTCTCAACTGAACCTTGCTACCCTCACCAGCACTGCTCTGCTCACTCCGATTCTGGGGGACAGGGCCTTTGCTGATGAGGCCACTGCCTCTTCCTGCCTCATAACAAGGCTCTGTTTCTGCCTACTCCCCTCCCTTAGGAATTCCTAACAATTACACTTGTCGCTTTTTTTACCCTTTTTTTTTTTTCCTGGAAAATTACTACCTCTCCAATGGAGCACTGAGAATTGTTTCTGTGAGCTGGATCATTCCTTCCACTACTTCAGTGGTAGCATCCCGCACCATCTTCCGAAGAGTAGTACCTGGTTGAGATTGAGAAAGAGCAAGAAAGTTGGCATGAAGTCAGCACTGCCAGAAAGCAACCTTCGAAGATGAACACACAGACTGCTCCGTTTGGCCAGATACACCGTATAAATGAAGTTACATGTATTTTAAAGGAAGCAAGATGTTTGTCACTTCTAAAAGCACTTTGGACAAGAATCTCAACACTTTATAAATGTGAATGCTCATTAAACTATACAACTTCCTACATTATCACTCTTTCACGAATGGAAATCTGCAGGAGTAGACAGATGAGTAGTTCACTCATAATGGGACTACCTGCTCATGAAAACTTGCTTTCCTGCAGATGCCAGATCTCATATTAGGCTCTGAAATACAGGGTTTCTTCATACAGAGGTGAAGGAACCACAACCTTACATAGTGGTGACGGCCCTGCTGTCCCTATCTCACCTTCGCCCTTGGGGAGCCAGTAGTACACTGTGGCAACTGCAAGAATGGCATTTTGGACATCTTCACTCAGCTTCCGGCAATCCTGAAAATGGATAGGCAAAAGGATTAACCACGAATGCATGGCTGCACAGCATTTAGGAAGTGTCACAAGCAATCACTTACATTGAGATTGCTTTGAGAAAAAGGAAGCACAGTAATGGCCATCCTGCTTGAGAAACAAATACAGCACGACAAGAAGATACAGTAAACAGCCTGCATACATCATAAATCAACTCATGATTTGCTAACGAAACACGGCCTGGTGTGGTGGGCATGCATCAGAGAGGAAGTAGTAACTTATATCATTATTCTGAACTGGAGGTCTTTTTTTTCCTCCTCCAAACACAGGTGTGATAAACTTCTCTCAATTAACAGCAAAAATATTGCATATTCTTTGGTAGATCTCAGGTCTGTGTTGTCTAATATGCTGCCTCTTATCAGCAACCAGCTGTACATGTTAAGGAAGAGAACTTAAGAATATTTCTATTTGGTGTGCCTCCCTAACTTACAGAAATTAGCTCTCTGGGCAACTCCTGAATTGCATTAATACACTCTCCAGTGCACCCCTTGTTTGTGCTGAACTAAATGACCCTGTTTTAATCAAGCAAACCAAGAGAAACTTGTCACACACACTGCAATTTCACAGCCTTGGGGGTGACTTTCGCTCACCTCTGCAGAAGTCGGCGGAGGCCCTGAGAATGCCAGACTCAGCTTTGTAGCTTCCTGTGATGTTACTTTGAATGTCTGATCTAGAACAGATTCAACAGGAGCAAAAGGACAGAAAGTAACTTGGGTAAAAGAGACGAGAAAGAGCAGCCAGATAACCACCCTCTCTCATGCTGCTCTGCCCCACCGCTTGATTACCACGTCCTCCTTCCCAGCAATATGAAGACATAAACAGAACATAAACATTCCCACTACAGAACAAGAAAAATGCTATGGTGTGTCTGTGCTGTACACGTAGTACATGTCCTATATCTGCTTTTTTCCTACTTGGCAGCGATATCCACAATCCCATTTTGTGTCCCGGTCCGTGACACCTTCCCCAGGACGCGCCGCGAGGCTTTACCAGAGACCAAAGGCTTTAAAAAAACAACCCCAAACGAGTCGCGCCAACAGCTCGATCCCGGCGGCTGCTCCGCCAGCGCCGACAGCCTGGACCGGAGGGAGCGCGGCTGGAGACCCGCCACGGCTCTCGCTCCCAAAGCCAGAACCCCGCCAGGCACCGCCACCGCCCAGGAGCCTCCGCCCGGCCCGGCCCGGCCCCGCCTGCCCCCCAGCCCCGTACCTAGCGCGTTCCAGAAGCGCGGCAGGTCGAACGGCTCGCGGCCCTCGCCCGGTTCGCCCTCTGTAACGGCAGAGAGAGAGCTCAGCCGGCGGAGGGTGGGCTGGGCCCATCCCGGCCCCCGCCCGGCCCCGTTCCGCACCTCGGACCCGCGCCAGCACGGCCCGCAGCGCGCCGCCCAGCTCCCGCAGCGGCCCCCGCGCCTCCATGGCGGCGCGCAGCTGCCGCCGGCGCCCACCGCTCCCTCACGGCCGTGCGTCACATCCGCTTCCGGGGAGCGGCGGAAGCGACCTTGCCCCACCTCCCCCAGCCCCGCCCCCGCCCCCCCCACGACAGCGACGACCCCCCCACAGCGCNAAAATGCTATGGTGTGTCTGTGCTGTACACGTAGTACATGTCCTATATCTGCTTTTTTCCTACTTGGCAGCGATATCCACAATCCCATTTTGTGTCCCGGTCCGTGACACCTTCCCCAGGACGCGCCGCGAGGCTTTACCAGAGACCAAAGGCTTTAAAAAAACAACCCCAAACGAGTCGCGCCAACAGCTCGATCCCGGCGGCTGCTCCGCCAGCGCCGACAGCCTGGACCGGAGGGAGCGCGGCTGGAGACCCGCCACGGCTCTCGCTCCCAAAGCCAGAACCCCGCCAGGCACCGCCACCGCCCAGGAGCCTCCGCCCGGCCCGGCCCGGCCCCGCCTGCCCCCCAGCCCCGTACCTAGCGCGTTCCAGAAGCGCGGCAGGTCGAACGGCTCGCGGCCCTCGCCCGGTTCGCCCTCTGTAACGGCAGAGAGAGAGCTCAGCCGGCGGAGGGTGGGCTGGGCCCATCCCGGCCCCCGCCCGGCCCCGTTCCGCACCTCGGACCCGCGCCAGCACGGCCCGCAGCGCGCCGCCCAGCTCCCGCAGCGGCTCCCGCGCCTCCATGGCGGCGCGCAGCTGCCGCCGGCGCCCACCGCTCCCTCACGGCCGTGCGTCACATCCGCTTCCGGGGAGCGGCGGAAGCGACCTTGCCCCACCTCCCCCAGCCCCGCCCCGGCCCCGCCCACGACAGCGACGACTCCTCGACAGCGCAGCGATAGGCTTTATTAGCTACGGGGGGTGGGGGGATGGGGACAGTGGCCGCTAGAGCAGCCGACGGAGCTCCTCGAAGTTGAGGAGGTTGTTGGCGGTCTCGGACCAGGCCGCGTGGGTGGCGCCGTCCATCTCCGGGGCCAGGCTGTTGGTGCTGTCCAGAGCGTGGTTGGTGCCGCCGATCACCTCCCCGCACTCGGGACACCGGCTCCTCTCCATCGCCCCCCCGCACTCCCCGATCACGTAAACGTGGCCGTTCTTGCACTTGAACCAGTGGCCGCGGGGACAGCCCACAGCGCTGACAATCTGCACCCGCTCAGCATCCGAGATGCCCAGCCCCGACGCGGGCAAGGCAGCGCAGAGCTTCTCCAGGTCGGCCTTCACCGCAGCCTCGTCCTCCTCCCTGAACTTCTTCGTCCCTTCCAGGATCCGACGCACACGGGCAATCTCCGCTGCGTGCGCTGAGGTGACCATCCCCCTGGCCCCCTCGCACCTCGCCAGGAGGGTCACCAAATAGGTCAGTCTCTGGAGCTCAGCCTGCAGGTCGGAGAGCTCCTGGCCTGTAAAGCTGAGCCGTGGCTTATCCAGCCACTCCTGGACTTCATCCAGCCGCTTTCTCAGCCCTTTCCTCTCATTGGCATCAATTTTGCTCATAGAGTTGGTTAGGTCCGCTACACGTTTGTATAAATTGAGCTGGTTCTCGATTAGTCCGATACTCTTCGTGGAGAGATCAGAAGCTTTTAGTTTATCTTCTAGCATGAGGTACTTAAGGGGCAGATTCTTCTGCAGAACAGCATTCTCTGTCAGTGCAGCCTGCAGTCTTTGTCTGCTAGACTCAATTTCCTGGGCTGGGCCTTGGATTTTCTCTTTCACCTTTTCTATCTCATCCAGCCGCCTTTTCACAATGGTGCCGTATCTCAAATTCTTTCTGATAGGTGTCTGACAGATAGGGCATACCTTCAGCTTGATGACACCATCATCTTCATCCATGTAATGATCAAGGCCTTGAGACTCAAAGACATGCCCACAGTCTTCAAGCTGCACAAATCGAGCATCTGGGTCTTCCTCAAAGCCAAAAAAGATCTGGGTGAGTTCCTCACGGTCACAAACAAGGCACTTCTTTGGGCAGGGCTCTCCGCACAGTCCAATACAAGGATGACCACAGCAGAGTAGTTTAGCACATGGTACATTGCAGCGAGGCCTATTGCACGGTTCGGAGCAGAGATTGGTACACTGGTAGTGCTGGCACCGCCACTCGCATGGCTCAGCACACGGAAAACAGCGCTCTCCACATTTCTTTTTACACTTACTGTGGATACAGTGGTTCTGACATTCCAGCTGACAGGGAGGGCATTCTGTAGTGCAAGGCTGCTGGCACTTGTGGGAGCAGACCAAGAAGCGCTTGCACGGGCTGTTACATGGCTTATGAAATCTTCCTTCAAAGCAGGTATGACAGGAACCTGAGCATACATGACCACACTGCAGTGTGACGGAACACTTCATCTTGCATTCCACAGGCTTCTCATATTTCATCTCCTCAGTGATCCAGCATTTAACCTGCTGGTCGTGGCCACATTTCAGCGTGACTGTAACCAGTTCGGGACACCGCTTAGTGCATTCCTGCCCACAGAATTTGTTGCATGTGTGCCCACAGTCCAACTTTTTCTGACAAGGTTCTTGGCAAAGAAACTCAGTGTCTGGAATAGAGCATGGCACCATCTGCAGGTGGCCGCACTTAGAAATAGTCTTCTCTACTTTGACCATGCACGGCCCGCAGGGCTCATAACATGACCATGGGCAGCGGTGCCCATCGGCACAAAGCACCTTTTGACAAGGCTTCAGACACTGATACTCTTTGTGCTCAGTGTCATATGGGTGACATGCCCTTGTGCAAACATGTCCGCAACTCAGCCTAAATTCACAGGGACGACTACAGCCTCCTTCTGGGACTTTGCTGAAGTCTGCTGCTGTAGATACCAGTGTCTTGGTTTCAGGGTGGTTTTGACAGCAAAGCATCAATGAGCGGCCAATGTGACCTTTCTCCCGAAGGGTGTGAATGATCTTGCTCCAGAGAGGAACCTTGCCAAGCATTCTCATATTTCCAATACAATACAGCCCTTTCTTGGCTCTGGATAGCGCTACGCATATCCGATTAGGAATCTGTAAGAACCCAGTTCTCTCTTCTTTGTTGCTCCGCACGAGTGACAGCAGAATAATATCATTCTCCTCCCCCTGGTACTTATCTACTACGTGAACCTTCACACCTGCAAAGGTCTTGGCTGGCATGAGCTTACGCAGGCAGAAGAGCTGTCCGGTGTAAGTAGTGAGAATGGTGATCTGAGACGGTAGATAATCCTGACACAAGAAGTATTTGCACAGTTCCACTACAAACTGGGCCTCGTGTGGGTTCTGGTGGCTTTTCCCTTCCTGGAGCTCTTGCTCAGGAAAGTCATGTTCCACAAAGAAGAGGTTCGATAAGACCCCCTGAAACAAGAGAAATGAACATCAGAAACAGAATTCTAGTTTCCTTCACTGCAGCCTGTTTCCATGTCACCAATTACCCACTGACAGGAAGACTCTTAAGGAGAGGTCTCCACTACGCACTTACTGCATGCTTAGGTGATTTCCTCTTAGATTTCCATAGCATATTCATCAGATAAGAATTCAAGCTTATTAATCACATTTCAGCTTATTAGTGACATTTCAGTATCCTAATATGAAATCAGTTCTGTGGATGATTTTATTCCCTATCTTTTCAGAGTTTTTTCTAGTGTACCTTTTCAGGTTATAGAAAAGAGAAGATAAGGTACTAGGAACGTTTCTCAAAGCATCATACTTCCATTGCAAATTCCCGACACATACAGTGTCTTGTTTAGGTCATATGGGAGACAGTAAGTTACCAGGGCACTTGCCTAAAACTGCCTAGCAAAAACACATGCCTTCTCTGTTACTACAGTAAAAACATAAAGGAAGGAGGATTGCTTTTCCACCAGGAAAACTAGGAACACTAGGGACTCCAGTAGTCACTCACCAGCTCAAGGGACATAGAGTTGACTGCTTGCCTGTTCAAAACTTCCATTTGCCTTGAGTTAATGGGGACCTTTATTTTTTGCCTATTAACTGGAATTCTGCTACCCATAAGAAATTCTTGGGCTGTATACCAAAATCCAGAGACTGTTTTTACCAGCAAAGAATAGGTTTTGTAGCTCAAACACAGATCTCTGGTTTTCCAAGATGCCCATAGCAGCACAGTGTCCACTGCTGTACAATTTAATTCACTGATCACCTATGTTGGTTACGGTACTAGATGGGAAGATTCAATTTGGTTGCCTTTTGGTATCTCAAGTTTGTTTTAAGGCCAGATGGAACCATAAGATTCTCCAGAATAGCTTCTCATAGAAGAAAGGTCTCAAGCAGTGTTCCTCGGAGTTCCGTTTTGGGGCCGGTCTTGTTTAGTATCTTTATTGATGATCTGAAGGAGGGGATTGAGTGCACCCTCAGCAAGTTTGCAGATGACACCAAATTAAGTGGGAGTGTTGATCTGCTTGAGGGCAGGAAGGCTCTGCAGAGAGAGCTGGACAGGCTGGATTGATGGGCTGAAGCCAATTGTATGAGGTTCAACAAGGCCAAGTGCCAGGTCCTGCACGTGGGTCACAACAACCCCCAGCACCGCTACAGGCTTGGGGAGGAGCAGCTGGAAAGCTGCCTGGCAGAAAAGGATCCAGGGGCCCTGGTGGACAGTCAGCTGAACATGAGCCAGCAGTGTGTCCTGGTAGCCGAGAAGGGCAACAGCATCTCAGCCTGTATCAGGAATAGCGTGGCCAGCAGGAGCAGGGCAGTGATGGTGCCCCTGTACTCAGCACTGGTGAGGCCGCAGCTTGAGCGCTGCGTTCAGTTTTGGGCACCACAGTACAGGAGGGACATTGAGGTACTGGAGTGTGTCCAGAGAAGGGCAACGAAGCTGGTGAGGGGTCTGGAGAACAAGTCTTATGAGGAACGGCTGAGGGAATTAAGCTTGCTTAGTCTGGAGAAGAGAAGATTGAGGGGGGACCTTATCTCTCTACAACTACATAAAAAGGAGGGTGTAGCCAGGTGGGGGTTGATCTCTTCTCCCAAGTAACAAGTGATAGGAGAAGAGGAAATGGCCTCAAGTTGCATCAGGGAAGGTTTAGATTGGATATTAGGAAAAATTTCTTCACCAAAAAAGTTATCAAGCATTGGAACAGGCAGCCCAGGGCAGTGGTGCAATCGCCGTCCCTGGAGGTATTTAAAAGCTGGGCAGACGTGGTGCTGAGGGACATGGGTTAGTGGTGGCTTTTGGCAGTGTTAGGTTAACGGTTGGACTCAATGATCTTAAAGGTCTCTTTGAACCTAAGTGATTCTATGAAATGGGGTAAAATTTTGTGATGTCCTAAGTGGTTGTGTATTTGGGGCAGTGGGCTGGCATTTGTTGTTGGTTAGTTTTTTGTTTGGAGATTTTTTTTTTGCCTTTTTTATTTAACTACAGCACCTTCTACAAAATACTTGATCGGGATTTCAAGATACCAAAAGAGGACCTGCCACTTTCCCAGATAGCTTATTCTAGTAATTAAATCATCTTCAGTATTAATTTTCTCTAGTCTGACTTAAGCATTCTGCTATAGTTTTCAGTATGCTTTCCTCATCCAGTTAAAGAGCTTTTAACTAATTAGTACTGCTTTTTCATGAAGGGAGATTTATGTAGGCTAAGCTACTGTAATCCTCTTTCTGTAACTACCTCCAATTCTTTCTCCCAGGGCATTCAGTCGCTTGTGTTTCAGAGATCCAAGGCCCAGCTCCGATAGAGCCTGGGGTGGGACCTCGGTTCAGACTTCTGGGGAAATAGTTAAGTTGCGAGACAGAGCTGTGAGCAAGTCTGCAGAACAGGACCACAAAAAGTAAGAAAGGTAAAATTACAGACAGAGGTAGGATCGTTAGTAGTTCAAAGGTGCAAGAAAAGCACCAACATGGAGAGACACGAAATCCTAGTTAGGGTGGGGAAATACAAATCAGAAAACAGGGAGTTAATATTGAGACGGAAACTCAGTAACATTAAGGAAGCAGCAGAGGCTGACACTTCTTCAGACTGATACCTGCCTGACTACAGCAGAGACTCTTAAGTGTCTCATGGTGTGGCAAGCATACTAATGCTTATAACTTATTAAATTCTAGCTGATTGTGTGTGCTAGCCAGCAAGTGATTGCTCTATATTTTTAAACTGAATAGATCCCGTTTGCAGATGTTGCGTATTGAGAAAATGCTCAGAGAACCCAAGGAAAGAGGGTTCCAGTAATCAAGTCATCTCTCTCACATAGGAGTTTCACATATTATGCTTTGAGTCTCTCAATTAAGATTTCTTCCTAGCTTTCAGTCACCTACAGTTCTTTTGGTCCCTCTTCCATTTTTGCTGTTCTTTAAAAGTCATCAGTACTGGATCCACTTCCAGCGTCCACCATCACCAATGCCAGAAGAACTACAAATTACTTGACTGATTCCATATCACACATTTCTGTGATTCAAGTATAAATTTCAGTAACTGAACTTGATGAAGAAGTTGAAATCCTTGAACACTACATTTTACAGAAGCTGATTTTAGCCAGTAACTGAGGACAAAAGTAATTGCTTAGATTGCTGAAAACTCACTTTTATGTTCTCATACTTCAGGACAGAGGGATGGTTCTCCAGCTCCTGGTATATATGAGGACTGAGAAGCCGGGCAATTTCAGGACGCATGCGGTGCTGAAATACAAAGCAGCTTTATCAGTCTTGAGGAAGAAACATCATATTTCCCTGTCAATATTCTGTTGTTCCACTGTACAGACTGCGGCTGAATACAAGGCAAGGATGACTTTCCAGTAAGAGTCAAGAAGGGAGCTTCTTCTAATCCCCATTCTCCCCCCTCAATCACTGCCACCACCAGCAATTATGGGGGGAGTAGTAGCAGAGTATCTTCAAGAAAATTATTTGGGAAGGTTGTTGTAATAGGAATGCTGGTTTCAGTGCAAATCCGAGAACATTGCTTTAAGTAACAAAAGCCAGCACCTCACCCTAGCCACTACACGAGGTCTTCTAGATAGTTTGAATACAGGATTGCTGGAAGTAGAATTAACTTCTCCAGGCACCAAGATAGTCGATTACAGCAATTCAGCAGAAAGCAGCCTGAGAAGACTTGTTCTGTCAGTCTCCAGAGTTCTGGAGGTTTCAGATGCCACAGTGAGCCATGTTCATTGCATTAAAACACGTGGGAACCACAGGGCCATAGATGACATACTGAACAACTGGAAATACACTGGTACGCTGTTTGTAGCAGTTTGACACCTCTTACCATTCTTATTGGGAATTTAATAGCATATTCTTTTCTTTTAGGCTGCTCAGAGTAGAAATATGAACTTAAGTGTACTACAAACTTAAAATAACCTAAATGCAAATGCAATGGAGTTTTTTTATAGTTCTTCCTCACTTGGTATTTCAGACGGACAAAGGGGAAATCAACTTTCACCAGCCGTTCAAAGAGAGAGACTTCCAGATTGAAGTTCTTGGCCAGGTCATACACATTTGCACTAGGCTGCAGCTGAAAGAGAAGGGAGAGGAGGTTCATGTTTTAGTGCTTTTCCCATGTATTAGTAAGATTTTTCACCCATCTCTTTTTCTGTCAGTGGTGTTCCCCCTAGAAAGGCCAGAGACTGGATTCTTGCAGCAGTACTAAATAACAGAGTTAGATACAGTCACAACTGAAGTGGATACAAGTATGTGTAAATTCCTATCAGTTAAACTAAAAGACAAGTCCCACAGGAGCTCTACTCCAAAACTACAGGAAACAGAACCCGTGCTATCTGTGGAAGCTGGGGATCAGCAAGTCTTGGCAACATTTTACATACAGTGTTTGTTAAGAGGTTTAGTTCATTTGCACAACAGTTAGAGGCATTAGTCATAGATTAGTCACCTGCTGGTGATCTCCAATGAGGATGAGATGCTGGCACGCTTTACTCAGAGTAGTAATGGTGTGAGCCTCAAGCACCTCTGCAGCCTCTTCTACAATGACAATTCGCGGCTCAACTTTTTGCAAGATCTGACGGTATTTAGCAGCACCTGAGCAAAGAGAGAAGATAAGCCTTAGCAGAATATAATTACATGCAGGCAGTACAAGAGTTTTCAGGGAGGGGAGTAGCTGTGTCCCAGAAGAGACTGGGGTTCTTCCCAAGATTCCCCATTTTCAAAACTCAGCTTTTTGAACTTCAAAACAGCACCATACCAAGCATGGCTTCTGTACGAAGGGTTATTAGGGAAGGCAGGTGGGGATTAGAATCTTACGCCTGCCTTGGCCCTCTCCCAAGCCCTCTTCAGACAAGATACCTACTCAATACGTCGATCAACACACATAAACAAACCTAAAATTGTCCCTCCAAAGGGTCATACTACAATGACTTTTACACTCCCATCACCGGAAGGTGATGTAGGGATAACAGTGCAGTTAGTACCCGTGCTTTACTCAGGCACAAGAAGTGGAGCGTTTCTAATAGAATAATGCTGCTCAAGATGGAGGGAGTGCAAGAGTACACAGAAGCTGCTCACGCAGTTACTCGCCAACTCGCACAACAGCTGGACTTGCAAAGGGAGTCAGAGATTAAGAAGGCTGCAGACTAACGCAAAGCCTGACCCAGGCTGTCAAGTAGCACATGATACTAATCTTTTGACAAGGTCCTTTAACCATTACTGGACGCAGCACAATACTGATTTGCTTCCCAACTGCTGGGCACCTGTAGTTGTCATCCCCACGACTTGGGCCTCCTTGAGAATGCAGAGATCCTCCTGCAGCCTCAGTTCTGCCAGCCTTTCTGCTGCTGCCTGATACTGCTTTTCATGCTGTAGAATCCTCTGTCGAATAAACCCCTGATACGTCTGCAGCCAAAGCCTGAGAAGAAGATGCCATTATCACACACAGCAAGGGGAACAGGATAGCAATCCAGGAGTTCTAAGTGGATTCAGTTCAAGATTTCCTATGTGTCTTCTGGACAAGAGATTATTAGCATCTGTACTTAGTCTCGAACAAGGGGAGATGACAGCACCACCCATGAAATACAGGGAAGGTAAGAACAAGCACATTCAAATGAGAAGCTGAACAGATATGGACAGAAACACTGTGGCTTGACAGAAAGAGTTTGTGAACTGGAACAGTCCTAAGAAACGTTTGCCCAAGAGACCCTGCAAAATTGCTTGGTCACCTGTAAAGCCTCCAGCGGGAGCTCAGGTCAAGTTGCCAGACATCCTGAATAGCCTTGGACTCCAACTCTGTCATTGCACTTAGTTTACGGAGCTCAACTTTCATCTTCTGTTTCATTTTCTTTCTCTGGGCAGCAGTTACCTGCAGGGGGAAAAAAGCTCCCCAATAAGCACTTACAGTACAAAGATTCCTCTTTATTAGTATCCCCATGTTATTCTTTGCACAGTCGAGCAGAGCCAGGGCATGCCAGTGCATGCAATTACCTCCCACTGCGTAGTCTTCTGTTGCGATTGGGCTGTTCCTTGATTCTGGTCCTCCAGTTTCATAGCCAACAGCATGCTGGCTAGTTCATGAACAGCTCTGTGCTCTTCCTCCTTCCTTCCCTGAGGCTTTGCTGCCTCTTCATCCTCAATCACTCTGTCAGCTTGAATCAGGTCAGCCTCCTCTGGGATGTCCAAAAGCTCCTCTTCTGCTTCACCTTCCCACTCCTCTTCTCTCTCCTGCTGTCCACCTGCAAGAGTCACCAGTCACATGCAGTAAGCCACAGCCACTCTAGCAGAATCGCAATGCCTGGAGAAATAAAGGTTCCACTACCTTACAGTACCATGCATCTTTCAGTGTCTGTTAAGTAGCAGTGTCTCTTTTCTGGCACATATGCACTGCTTAGACAAACACACCTGTAGAGGATGGGGGGGGGGGGGCGGGGAAGGGGAGTTGTCTGTTTAGTTTTGGTTTTTTTACCTGGATTCTCAGCCCCTATATTCTCGGCAGTATTCTGCGTGAAGACTGTGACACCAAGGCCCAGCCACTCCAGAATCATTGAGTGTTGTGAAGCACTGTAGCAAAACTCCTCATCATCCTAATATAAGGAAAGTCAAATCAGTCAGGCCTGTTGAACTTCGGCCTTCAGATGATGCCAAAGTGTCCTAGTTGCCTGCTGCTGCAAGGTGCCAAGTCCCCTGAGAGACCTCCAGAGCTAGAAAGTCTGAGCAGCCTCAGATCTTCAGAAAGAACATCCCTCCTCCCCTTCAGTTTAAGGGGCTTTCATTTGGGCACTTGTATATTATTTTTATGCTGATAAAGAGCACTTAGAATCTCTGCAGTTTAAAGAAGCATAATTTAAAGCCCCTGCCTGCTACCCTCCTGGTAGCCAAGTGATACTAAAAAGACGTGTGCTTGTGGAACCCCAGACTCATTAGGAGAAAGGGTAATATATTTGTACATCGGGACTGCTTCACTGAGAAGAAAGGGACCTCTCTTACCAGGCCATTCATCAGACTGTCCCAGTGCTGGGGCACAATGCAAGCTTCCAAGTGGCGCTCATGCAGAACCCCGTATGTTGTGCACTCCAAGAGCTTTGCTCCTTCGTGGAGCTCCTGTTCAGCCTGTTTCATCTCGCTGGTTATCTACTCGTAACAAAGAAAAGGGAGGCATCATCATACTCAGAGGAGCAAAGTTCAGAAACAGCAAGACAAGAAACTGATGAAGTGAACAAGGCCAGAAGAATTAAGAGGCTGATTTCAGTGTAAGACAAGGTGAAAGAACAGGTGTGGAGGAAGTTTAGCTAGTTCCTCCAAGGCACAGGCAACCCAGTCCCACCGTCTCCAGTGAACTCTGCACATACATTCACATAGGCTCTGCGGAGATGCATTGGCAAGTTGTGTCGGAATTCACACTTCTTCCTCAGCTCCCTCAATGTGAATTGTTTCAGGACTTCACTGCTACTTCTGCCCCCAACACGCACTATGCTGTGTTTTTGGAATGTGTGTATTCCTGGGAATGAAAGAGAAATATTAGTACTAAAAAGGCAAGCTCTGTTTTCTGCAGTAGCACAAGGGGTAGAAAGAACACCCTTTGTCTGCAAATGCTACACTGAATTGGTCTGAGTGAACTTTTCCTACTGTGTATCAGTGGGGTTAGAGTCACTAGAAAAAAAAACTAAACAGCAGGTCATCGTGCTACAAGATGGGCAGAGAAGAGTTATACTGTAATTTCCATTTAATCCTCCATCATACTTGCCAAATACTCTTACCTTCTAAGAACTGATCCAGCGCATGGTTAGTGTAGCAGACTATAAGGATGGGAGACTTGTGGACAGTGCTTTGCCACGCGTGTTTATTAGTCAGGAGAGCCTGAACAATCTTCAAACCCACGTAAGTCTTCCCTGCAAAAGAAGTTTAGAATCAGAAAAGCATAATCCACCCTCTATGGGGTGCCCTGCAACACAGGAGCCATCAAAACAGATACAAGACTTCCTTCTAGGCTGCAAATCTGATCTGTGCCAAGAGGGCTGACCCCAGAGATAACTTGTTTACGAAATGTAAACGAATAGCATGACATTGTCTTTCTGGCCTGGCATTGAGCATACGCTCTGCAAGAATGTTGTCTTTTGATTAATACGCAGGACCTGGACCCGGGGTTTTCTCTGCCACTGCATCCCCCAGCCCACTCTGATACTGACATCACACATGACATTTGGCTGCACATGAAACATCCGCAGACTCGTGGAACTCAAGCACCGGTGCTTATTGAGTTCATGTACCATTTAAAACAATTAGAATTAACCTTGTAATGCTTTATTCACGCGGAGCATCATGGCTGGACACTCGCAACATTCCAACACGCTGTGAAGACAAATAGGACTGTTGCACAGCAAGAGAGACAAATGTTATCAAAGACAGTTGAAAATTTTTTCACCCCTATACACAGGCAGAGCCAATAGTGCAGCTGGTGTGTACTTGCAACTAGGACATCAATGCGTAAGATCAGATATGGGTATCTGAGGATATTTTAACCTTCTCCACAGCTGGAGAACTGGTCTACTCAAGTGTCAGCTAGGCACGGGACTAAAGATTTGGAGACAGTACAGCTGGCTTTCTCTGAAGTTAATCTCCCTAAACGGGGGAGTCGAAGCAAATTCAATGACATGAACTTAAATGACAGAGAATTAAAGTAAACATTTCTCACCAGTCCCAGGAGGTCCTTGAATAATAGCCAGCTCCTTCGTGAGTGCAAGACTCAATGCCTGCATCTGAGACTCATCTAATTTCAAGGCTTCCATTGAAGGCCACTGCTTGGGATCTAGAACATGGACACTCTGCATTCTCAAACCATCAGGGTTAGTCTCTTCATCTGACTGGGAATCTTCCACCAAGGGTGCAAAGTTATAGGCAGTATCCATTGTCAGGTACGTTGGCTTCTCCACCTGTGCATCACATTCCACAATGTACTTCTGAAATGGGATATCTTCTTCCTGGATTTCCTGCAACCCTTCTAACACATGCCGATAGGCCTCAAAGTAGGCAGTTGTCTCTACCATGAGGAAGGAGTCTGAGGGCTGAACCTCTGCCAGCAGTGCCTGGCTCTGTGTATTAAAACATAGCTGCACAATCCCCTGGGCAAGATCTGCATTATCCCGATTAGAAACAGTGGCAAAAAGGCACGTTTCAAAGTGATCCTTGGACATGCAGATCAGGGATCCATATAGCAACCGCTTGGAATTCTGCCATCGTACAAACTTCAATGGTTTTATGTCAAACTGGACCTTGTAAACAATACCAGTTGGGGAACAGAGAGGAGTAATGATCCGTGTGTCAAAGTAGATCCTGATATCATCGAATTTTTTTTTTCTCAAGCCTTTGTCCTCAAAGCTCTGCAAAAGCTCCAGGATACCTTCCCTTAAAGGCCTTACAAAGTCTTCTCTCAAAAGCCGGAAATGGGTGTCAAGATAAATGCTGGTGCTCTCATATCTTCCAGAAACAATATTGGGACGTAGAAAGGGTTTCTCGTCACGATGTACCTCATTATATGTTGGATAAATGGTCATTGTACGGTAGGTTTCTTCTTGAGCATCAGTCTGAGGCTGCATAAGAGTGTAGTTATCAGCCCTTAGTGTGCCTTCACGTCTCTTCTCCTGCAGATGCTGCACAAGCATCTGGACTTTATTTAGATTTTTCTCTGTTTCTTCTGGGATGTCCACACCAAAAGCTCTCAGGGCGTTTATGGATGCTGGCAAGACTGTCAAGAGAATGGAGATTTTCTGCACAGAGCTGGCTGGGAAAATACTGATCAGGTCCTGAAGCAGCAAAATGATGTTGCCAATATGCACAGGGTACTGATGACGTACAGCAGGGACTGCTTCTGTTACCATGTCAGACACATACTGTGGCAGACAAACCTTGAGAAAATTGGACTCCTTCACCACTCCAAGCAGCTGTTGGACACTCTGTCTATCCATTCGGGAACTGCATGCTTTTCGAAGCACCTGGCAAACGAGCTGAAGGAAACCAGGTTTCATAGCCGTTTGGGAAAGAAGTTCCTTCAAACCCAGACTGGAAGCAAGTGTGATGACAATTTCTGAAGGGTCTTTTTGGAGGAGACTTTCTAGGAATTTATAGCCAATCCTTTTGACTTGCTGAGGCTGCTCACTGAGCTGGGCACCACCTGGGGTAGGGCTCCGGTAGAAATGAGGATTCTCCCGAGGCTGCATCCTCCTTCCCCTACCTTCATTCTCCTGCCCGTTCCTCAGCCCTCTAGCTCCTTCCTGGGCTTGTCCACCTTGATACCTCCTCCCCCTACCCTCATTTTCTTGCTCATTCCAGGGTCCTCTGACCCTCTCATGTGCTTGTCCACCTTGATACCTCCTTCCCCTACCCTCATCTTCTTGCTCATTCCTTGCTCTAGCCCTCTCATGTGTTTGCCCACCTTGATACCTCCTTCCCCTGCCTTCATTTTCTTGCTCATTCCAGGGTCCTCTGGCCCTCTCGTGTGCTTGTCCACCTTGATACTTCCTTCCCCTGCCCTCGTCTTCTTGCTCATTCCAGGGTCTTCTGGCCCTCTCGTGTGCTTGTCCACCTTGATACTTCCTTCCCCTATGCTCGTCTTCTTGCTCGTTCCAGGGTCCCCAGGCCCTTTCATGTGCTTGTCCACCTTGATGCCTCATTCTCCTTCCCTCATTCTCCTGCTCATTCCAGGCTCCACTGTTGGCCTGTCCACCTTGGTTTCTTGGTTTATTCTTGCTTGATTGAGGAATCCTCCCAGTCCAACCACCAAATCTCTCTTCTCTTTGCCCAGGTAGAAGAGCATAATTACGGGCTTGGGGGCCTGCCCCTAACTGCGCTGTCTNTCCACCTTGATACTTCCTTCCCCTGCCCTCGTCTTCTTGCTCATTCCAGGGTCTTCTGGCCCTCTCGTGTGCTTGTCCACCTTGATACTTCCTTCCCCTGCCCTCGTCTTCTTGCTCATTCCAGGGTCTTCTGGCCCTCTCGTGTGCTTGTCCACCTTGATACTTCCTTCCCCTATGCTCGTCTTCTTGCTCGTTCCAGGGTCCCCAGGCCCTTTCATGTGCTTGTCCACCTTGATGCCTCATTCTCCTTCCCTCATTCTCCTGCTCATTCCAGGCTCCACTGTTGGCCTGTCCACCTTGGTTTCTTGGTTTATTCTTGCTTGATTGAGGAATCCTCCCAGTCCAACCACCAAATCTCTCTTCTCTTTGCCCAGGTAGAAGAGCATAATTACGGGCTTGGGGGCCTGCCCCTAACTGCGCTGTCTGGCCTGACACATTATTTATTCTGTTTCTGCCTCTTTCTATAAAGCCAGTATCCCAATGATCTGCGTGACCTTAAAAAAAAAATTTAAAAAAGACACTCTTTAATTATAAATTGACCACATTAACCTGCCTCCCAACACAAAATGCATGAGTATTTTGGGCCAAGAGTCAGCATATTTTGGATATTCAGCATCAAATTAGAAAACCACCATTATATTTGCACCCCGACTTTTAAGTTGGGGTTTCCTTTGTACCCCTTTTTCTAACTGCTAAAACAGGTGCCGTGCCTGGAATCTACTGAAGCTGTTAAGCCATGAAGACGCTAAAAAACCCTAAACCCTTTTGCACAGAGCAGAAAGCAGAATTAAGAAAGGCCAAGGGTGAAGTTTCCTGGGTCAGACAGGATTTCCTCGGGAGTTAGCCGTCGTGGAAATGATGGCAGAGGCAGCAGCAGCTGACTTTGAGTGTATGCAGCACAGCTAAATCACGGACCTTCTGGGCAGAGTCAGAGTGGGAGGAAGCACGGACTCCATAGCTGTTGTCACGCTCTCCCCAGAGCGCTGAGGGGAAGCAGTGAGTAACGGCAGAAACAATGAGCAAAGAGGGAGCTACAGTGCATCACCCCCTCCCGGCCCCAGCCAGACCCAGGGGCAAATAAGGAAATACTGGAATTTAGGCTTGGGAGGAAATTTTGCTACACCCAGGCAGGGAAGGAGTGGATCCCCCCGTGCCAGCACCATCCCCCAGACCTTCCACAGCCGCCTGCCCCACGTCCACCGGGCGACCCTCACCTCTCCCTCCGCCAGCTCGGGGCTGCCGGCAGCCCGGCTCCCGCCCGTCGCCCTCCATCGCTCGGCCCGGTGATTCCTCAGCGGGACATGGCGGCTCTCCGGGACGAGGGGGGGCTGCTCCGCTCCTGCACCCCGACACAGCCGCCGTCGGGCTCGGCTCTGCCGCGCCCCGGGACCGGCCGCCGCCCCAAGTTTCACTTTCCAGTTCCCCGCAAAGCCCGCNCCTCGGTACCGGCCCGCTCCCGGCTGGCAGCACCCCTCGCCCTCGCGCCGGTACCGGCCCCGGCCGGCAGCACCCCCCACCCTCGCCCTAGTACCGGTACCGGCGGGCAGCACCCCCGACCCTCGCCCCGTACCGGCCGTTCCCAACGGGCAGCGCCCCTGACGCAGACCGTACTCTCCGGTGCCGCCGCTGCTTTCGGTTTCCTTTCCGCCCGGAGGGCGGGGCGACGGCTGGCCCCGCCCCCCCAGCGCCGGCCTGTGCCGGTTCCGCGCATGCGCAGCCGCGGGTTCCGGGCGGGGGCGCAGCCATGCTGCAGAGCCTGGGCCTGGTGGGCACCATCGCGGAGGGGGACGCGGGGCCTGAGGACCCTGACTCTGGGGGCTCCGAGGATGAGGAGGTGGGGCCGAGCGGGGTCTCTTGCCTGGGCCGGGGGGGAGCGGAGCGGGTCGGGTCGGATCGGTCCGGTCCGGTCCTACCGTCCCGCGCGGGGCGCTCATTGCTGTTCCCGCAGGAGCTGCGGCGGGCGCCGGGCCCCAGGCGGCGGGACTCCACCGGCGGCGACTTCAGCGCCGCCTTCGTCTTCGGCGAGGCGGAGGCCGGCGGGGAAGGCGCTTGGGCGGCGGCGCTGCGCCAGCTCCGTGGCAAGGTGAGGCCCGGGACCGGGACCGGGGCGGCAGGGCCTGGGGCCGCGGTGCCCGCCGGGCTCCTCACGGCTCCTCCTTCGGGATTTCCTCCTAGAGAGCAGCTACGACGCTGGATGAGAAGATTGAGAAAGTGAGACAGAACAGGAAGCTCCAGGTCAGGGTCTTTCTCCCTCGTTACTGAAAAGACCGGGCCGGTTTGGCCGTCGGCGGCAGCGGCGTTCCCCCCGGACGCAGCCCTGGAGCATCCCTGTCTGTCTGCGCAGCCCTCCGCCCCGGGAGCAGCTGCTGACGGGATGAGGGTGCAGAATGACCAGTGCGTAAGGCTGTGCAAAACCACCTATCTGTTAATAACAACAACAAACAAAAAAGCACAAAGGATCGAGGTTTCTTTTTTTTATCCTTTCTTTTTAAAACTTTTTTAAAAAAACCACTTTTTTTAGGAAAGAGAAGCTAAACAAGCAAAAGCGAGAGATGAAGATGCGGAGACTGAGGATAATCAAGCCCAAAAGAAGGAATGTGAGGATTTCACTAGGGACGAAGAAGAAGAAGATGCAGAGTCTCAGTATTCACTGGATGATGAAACTATCTTCACAAAAGCAGGTATCGGCAGTACACAGAGGATGGTGTCCTGGTTTTAGCTGGGGTAGAGTTCATTTCCTTCCTCCTAGCTGCTGTGTTTTGGATTTAGCATGAGAATAATGTTGATAACACGTACTGGTTTAGTTGTTGCCAAGTAATGCTTATATTAGGTCAAGGACTTTTTTCAGCTTCCTATCAAAGCTGAGGGGGGGCACAGACAGGACAAGCTGGCCAAAGGAATGTTCCGCACCATAGATGTCCTGCTCGGTGTATAAATGGGGGCTGGCCAGGGCGCAGGGATGTGTGATCACTGCTTGGGATGGGCTGGGCAACCGATCAGACGGGGGTGAGCAATTGTATTCTATTGCCCCTTTTGTATATTCTTTTACCGTTATTATTATTTTCTCTTCTGTTACTGTTCTATTAAACTGTCTTTATGTCCACCCACAGGGTTTTTTTTACTTTTTTTCCCTTTTCTGCCTGTCCTACTTGGGGGGAGGAGTGAGTAAATGGCTGCGTGGTCCTAGTTGCCAGCAGGGCTTAAACCACAACAGATGGTCAGGAGCAAGAATCTGACAGACTGTTGGCTCACTGGAGAAAAGTCTGTAGTGAAGCCTTGCTGGGAGTGGGCAAGAACCTCTTATTCTTTTGTATTCCTTTTATATTCCAATAATAATGTATTATTATTTTGTATTATGTATGGAAGGCATTCCATAGAATGCCTTCTATGGCATTCGTTCTGATTTTGGTCAAGCTTATTTTGAATGGTAGACATAGTACTTTAAATGATCTCATCCTTGAGAAAGGATATTTGCTTGGCATTTTAGTCCATTGTATGCCTGTACTTGTTTCTGACGTTTCTCCTTCAGTAACTTGTTCAGAGCAAAAAGTATGAGATGAAGGTAGTCATCGTATCTTTTTATGTGTTTGGCTGTGCTTGTTAATTCCTGTCGCGTTTCTCTTTCTCTGCAGATACAGTCAAAGTGAAGGAACGGAAGAGATCAAAAAAGGGAGAAAAGGTAAGTGACAATAGGATATTCTCCGGCCTTTCTTCTGGAGGAATTTGACTTTGATTAATAAACTGTAGCTCAAAAAGCAGCCCAGAGCCCTTTGATAACATGTTGTGTTGCTGCCTGTGTTGTTCCAGTTCTGTTGTTGTTGCTGTTTCTAGGAAGCAGAGAGCTTTTTTGAAGATGCCTCTCAGTATGATGATAACTTGTCCTTCCAAGACATGAATCTTTCACGACCTTTGCTAAAGGTATTTACCTAGTTTAGTTACTACATATGTTACTCTGAAGAATGTTGTACAGCGTCCTCTCCACCAATCAGAACTGGTAAATTCCTCTTTGCAACCTCTCTGAAGAGGAAATAACGGGGAGCTACTGTGATAGTCTTTTAGGAGCTGTTGTTCCCAAATAATGGAAACCATTCTTTGATTTGCAATATGTCAATGTTATCTTGAGTGAGACTTGTCACAGAATCACACAATGGCTGAAGTCAGAAGGGGCCTCTGGATGTCATCTTGTCCAGACCCCTGCTCCAGCAGGGCCACCTACAGCTGGTTGCCCAGGAGCATGTCCAGATGGATTTGAGTATCTCCAAGGATGGAGACTCCACAACCTCTTTGGGCCACCTGTGCCAGTGCTCAGTCACCCTCACAGTGCCAAAAGTGTTTCCTGGTGTTCAGAGGGAACCTGCCTTGCTTCAGGTTGTTCCCGTTGCCTCTGGTCCTGTCACTGGGCACCACTGAAAACAGCCTGGTTTTGCGCTCTTTTCACTCTCCCTTCAGGTATTTATTATGTTGACAAGTTCCCCCTGAGCCTTCTCTTTTCTGGGCTGGACAGTCCCAGCTCTGTCAGCCTTTCCTCATGTGGGAGGTGCTCCAGTGCCTTCATAATCCTCGTGGCTCTTTGCTGGGTTCTCTCCAGTATGTCCGTGTCTCCTGTACTGATGGCCCAACACTGGACACAGTACTCCAGGTGTGGCTGTACCAGGGACAGACTTTAATTGCTTTATCTCCTTTGTAGGCAATCACAGCTCTTGGCTTCAAGCAACCAACCCCAATTCAGAAGGCTTGTATCCCAGTGGGTCTTCTGGGGAAGGATATTTGTGCCTGTGCTGCCACTGGGACAGGTAGGGGGTTGAGCAGGGCTCAGGAAATGAGAATTAGCTATTCACAATAATTGATAATTCTTGGTAATTCTTGTTAATTTTCGTCTTTAGGTAAAACAGCCGCCTTTATCTTGCCTGTCCTTGAGCGCCTGATTTACAAACCTCGTCAGGCTCCGATAACGCGGGTGTTGGTTCTAGTGCCAACACGAGAACTGGGTATTCAGGTGCACTCGGTCACAAAACAGCTGGCACAGTTCAGCAGTGTCACAACTTGCCTCGCTGTAGGTGAGTATTAAGTTGCTTATGTGAACTGTACGGCTCGCTGTAAACCGCTATACAGAACTGGGAATTCTGTGTTACAAAACTGCAGGCTGTGTGTTACTGCAGGCTTGCTTCTCATAGACGTGCTATGGTTTAAAATCTCACTTTCCAACACCATGACGTACTTTTTGTTTGTGGGTTTTGGAGGAAGAAAAGGTGGGGTCACTTCTAATTGTGAATGTGGTATTAATCTGAGTTGTTCCCCATCCTCAGACAATTTGGGTCCGTGTACTCTGCTGCACCCTGCTCAGGGAGTCAGCGCTCCATGTCTGCTCTCTTTCAGGTGGCCTCGATGTGAAGACTCAGGAAGCGGCCCTGCGCTCTGGGCCTGACATTCTTATCGCCACTCCTGGGCGACTGATTGATCATCTCCACAACTGCCCTTCATTCCACCTGAGCAGTGTTGAGGTGCTGATTCTGGATGAAGCGGACAGGTAGGCTGAGCAGGACAGCGGTGAAAAATGGGATGGTAGTTTTCTGCTATTGTTTTCCCAGGCCATAGGGCAGCCTTTGTTGCCCTGCCTTAGGTGATGTTTCTTATCTAGAACCAGATGAAGCTGCCTTACCTTGCTGTTTTTCTCCTGTGCAGGATGCTGGATGAATACTTTGAGGAACAGATGAAGGAAATAATCAGGTTGTGCTCCCACCACCGTCAGACAATGCTTTTCTCTGCCACAATGACAGAAGAGGTAAGATGGGCTGCTGAGAAGCATGTTGAGGCGGAATGATGACGAAAAGTTTATCTAGTCTTTTACAAGAGATTATGTGGACTTTTTTTTTTTCTCCACCTGTTCTGGTAGGTGAAAGATTTGGCTTCTGTTTCCCTGAAAAATCCCGTCCGAATTTTTGTGAACAGCAACACAGATGTCGCCCCTTTCCTGCGGCAGGAATTTATCCGGATCAGACCCAACCGAGAGGGGGACCGTGAGGCCATTGTATCAGGTTAGTGACAAGCAAGGAAAGCTGGAATCGAGCAAGGAAAGCTGGAATCGGCAGGTGACTGTGAAGCAGGCTCCTGAGGGGAATTCTTTTGTTTCAGCTCTGCTGACACGAACCTTCCCAGATCACGTGATGCTTTTCACCCAGACCAAGAAGCAAGCTCACCGTATGCACATCCTGCTCGGGCTGATGGGTCTGCGGGTCGGGGAGCTTCATGGGAACCTCTCTCAGGCACAGCGGCTGGAAGCACTCAGGTATTAGCAGGCTTGGTTGGCAATCCTAGGCAAAAAAGAAATTGGGAGTTGGAAATTTTAGGGCAAAAGTGGGTTGCTGGTTTCATTGCTAATGCGTTTGCTATCTTTGCTCAGGCGCTTTAAGGATGAGCAGATTGACATTCTGGTAGCTACAGATGTGGCTGCACGTGGACTCGATATCGAAGGTGTTAAAACAGTGAGTATTTGCAATGCTGAGCTTTTTAACAAGTCCTTTAATATTGTTTCCCTGCTAAGATTGTTTCTGTTACAGGTAATCAATTTTACCATGCCCAACACCACCAAACACTATGTTCATCGGGTGGGTCGGACAGCGAGAGCGGGCAGGGCTGGTCGTTCGGTTTCACTTGTGGGTGAGGAAGAGCGCAAGATGCTGAAGGAAATTGTGAAGACTGCCAAAACACCAGTGAAAGCCAGAATTCTCCCCCAAGGTACGCGCTTCACTGAGGTAAAAAGCAGGAGAGCATTATAGTACAGAGGGACACTAAAAGAAGTGCTGAAAAATAAGATGGACTTTACATGAGCTGCTTCTGATGTTCACACTGTATTGTTTTCAGATGTCATACTAAAATTTCGAGAGAAGATTGAGAATCTAGAGAAAGATGTGTATGCAGTTCTGTGCTTGGAGCGTGAGGAACGTGAGATGCAGCAGTCAGAGGCCCAGGTAAGTGGGTTTTTTAGGATTTTTTTTATTTAACCTTAGTTTTTAGAATCTGGAGTAGATTCTAAAAGTGCATAAGGAGGTTACCATAATGTACTTGACCTGCCTACTTTTGAAAGAGAAGAGAGGGATATTTTTTAGCCACCATAAGCTCACTTCTTTCCTGAATTATCTTAGATCAATAAGGCAAAGAAGCAGCTGGAGGCAGGAAAAAAAGAGACCGGGGGCGAGAGTTTGGAGCGAAGCTGGTTCCAGACCCGTGAGGAGAGGAAGAAAGAGAAATGTGAGTCGTGACACTGCTGCCGTGTTAAATTCCATAGCTGCAACTGGACTCTGCTCTGTACTTAAAGAGGCTTTTTATTCTGTGTTTTTCTTTGTCTGTCCAGTGGCTAAAGCCCTGCAGGAGTTTGACCTGGCATTACGAGGCAAAAAGAAAAGGAAGAAATTTATGCAGGACAAACAGAAAAATGCCCAAATGACAGTGAGTACATTTGTGGACAAGTGGGACCCTGGGTGGACTATTCTAATTTTCCCTTAGCAAAGCTCAACGTCACTGTAAACTTGCATTTTAACACCTTTCAGCCAGAGGAGAGGTCACAGTTTGAAATCTTGAAATCTCAAATGTATGCTGAGCGGCTGGCGAAAAGGAATCGCCGAGCAAAGCGAGCCAGAGCCTTGCCAGAAGATGAACCAGCAGCTGCACCAGCAGGTGGAGACTTTTGTTTTACTTCTGACTTACCTTATGTCAGGCACTTTGTTGCAAAGCGGTAAACTAAACTAATTTGTACAGAGGGAGGCACAGATCTTTGAAGGAACAGCCACCAGTGCTGGCCAGGGTGTGCGTTTGCAGAGAGGAGTTAGAGCTGTTCCTCATGGTTAGGCTTAATTGTCATGGTCAAGGCAACTGGCCTCTAGCAAACGAGATGATGTTGTGGCCTTCTCTTTGCACAGTGTTCTGACTGTTGTCTCTGTTAGGTCCCAAGCAGAAGAAAAAGCTGTCTGTGTTTGACGAAGAGCTTACCAACACAAGCAGGAAGGCTCTGAAGCAGTACCGTGCCGGGTAATGTCTTAGCAGTAGTACGTTAGTCCAGAGTTTAGCCGGTGGCTTTTTTTTTTTTTGTATCTCTGGACTTTCTCAGGAATACTTTGATGTTGGGGGGGAAAGGTGGGCAAAGCAGAGGAGGGATTCTTGCAAGTACCTGTGCTACCGGTGTACTTGAGTGGTTTTTGTCTTACCTCTCCCCCTCCCTTCTCTTTCAAAAAGCCCGTCATTTGAAGATCGGAAACGCTTGGGTATGTCCCAACGCAGGAAAGGAGGAAACTTCAAATCCAAATCCAGGTATAGCTCCCTTCACTTTCTTATTCAAGTCAGGGCGGGGCTGGGAGGTTCCTATTTTCTTTTTCCTCTTGTGATTGTTTTAAAGGCCCTTGCTAAAAGCTTTGTTGGTTCTGCAGTAGCTTACCCTTCTGCAGGTCTGACCCTGGGGGCAATCAACGAACACTGCCTAGGATTCTACTTGGGAGAGCGTTGTCTAGAGAACGCTCAGAGCTGTTTCTTATCAATCCTTGAAAGCTGGGCTGGTGGAACATCATTTCAAATATCTTCTCTTTCAGGTACAAGAGAAAGTAAGAACTGTTGGTGGTTACCAAATGGGTGCTTTGGACAATGCAGACGTGCTCTCTCCAGGGCCTGGATTTCTTTGTACTGCAAGGAGACAATTCGGTAAAATGGAATAGTTTTTCTTCAAGTTCTGGAATAGCTTTGGGATGCTCGTTAATACCTGGTTGAAAAGACCCTGTGTGAAAACATCTTCAGCAATAAAGGATTGATTTTTGTATTTATTTTTTTTTCAAGTTGGCTCTGTTTTGTAGACCAAGCTAAAGCACCTGAGAGCTGGGATATGTTACATCTTTCTCTCAGACTTTTAGTTCATGTAAGTCAAGTTGTCTTTAGGGCAAAATCCGGAGAACACATTGCTTTGTTCTTACACTTCTGTGATCTCAATTAATTAATATGGTTGAAAAGGATTTCTATGATTGAAAGCCTCTTTCTAAAATGGGTGAAAAAAAGTTTTCCAGACTGTCACAAAGATAGTTTCAGAGATTAACAGTCACAGGAATTACAACAAATCTCTGAGAGGCTACAATCTAAAGAAAATATTGTTCTCCAAAGGTGATGGGGGACAGACAGCTTCCTCCTAACTGAAAAACAAGCAGCTGCAAGCTGAGGGAGGAAGGGAAGATTACAACCAAAACGCAGGCTGGTTTACGTTATTGTATGCAATTAACGATAGGTTTGCTTATCCTGGCTTTTGTTTTTTTTTTTTTTAACTAGAAGCAGTGCAGCTCCACCTCTAAAGACCAAGCATGTTTACTGCAGGTATTAAGCAGCAGCTTAATGCAGAGCATCAGAGATCACTCTTCCTAATACAGGCACCATTGTACTTGTTCCACTGGGAATAAAGCAGGGCGAACACTCATCGGTAACCCACACTTAATTTCATCAAAATGTTAAACTCTTTCTTTGAATTTTTACTATATCTCCACCATCCCAACAAATTTCATCAGCCTTGATAAATTTGATTATATCCTTTTAATTCCTGCAAGTAAAACAACCAATATAGACCCAAGTGGCCCAGACCAACTGTGAATTTCTGAGCTGTCAGTACAAACCGAGCTTTTTCCATCGTACCCGCTCTGTTGGGCTGACCAAAGTGCAGCAGTAAAAGGCAACAGCTGCGCTCCCGAAACAGACCAGTTTAACAGTTACTCAAAGTATTGGGTTTTCCAACTTTATTAAAAAGGACAAACTGCACAAGCAGTAAACATAAAATATACATAACAAAGTTTTGACAGGTGGTACTACTCGGTATATTCCCTCTCTCGGTCTTCTCACAGTTCAAAGGTACATTATAGACTATCATGGCCTGGGTGGACGCATGCCAGGTGGAGGTGGTCCTGGGAATAAAGGGAAGAGTTGAAGAGAAAAGAGGAAACAAGGCTAAAACAAAAAGACATTTTCACCCCGCTCAAAGTGGCCTTAGGACCCCCTTTTTTGTTACTGAGGCATTTATTGACAACTAGTGCAGCTAGGGAGGCATTGAAACCCATCACCCTTCAAAAGTTTTATTTATGTTGTGGCTTCTTATAGTTTGTAGGCATTTAAGATAACCTCTGCTCACCTCTCATTCCTGGAGGTGGTGGTCTCATGCCCGGTGGTGGCATTCCCATAGGAGCACCTCTGCCAGGTGGCATTCCCATTGGTGGGCCCATCGGTGGTCTCATGCCTGGAGGGGGTCCCATCATTCCTTACGCCAGAGAAAGAACGAGCACATAAATCCAGGTGAATATGCAAGGCGCTAGTTGGGTATCACAATACTCCTCCATGATACCAGATCTTCATCAGACTTGGCTAAATACATCTTTATCACCAATTTTGTCACATAACATGAGCTCCTCGCTGCCCCAGGAGATCTATAGAGTAATTCCTACCTGGAGGGGGTGCTCCTCTGCTCATGGGCGGGGGAGGACCCCCGCGCCCTGGTGTGTATTGAGTCGGGGCTCCTGCTATGCTGGCGGTGGCTGCTGCAGCAGCAGCTGCAACTGTGCCACGACCCTGAGGGGTCATCACCTGCAAACCAAACAAACAGGTTCACAAAGAGCACGACGTCTGCTTTACAGCAATAACTACAAAATAAGCAAGATTTAGACTATCATCCCTTCAGAAAATCACACCATTCTCTTAATGTATTAAATGCAGCTACAAACCTGTAACACAATTCAATGGGTCCCACTCGAAATCTGTGCAAGTAGCTGCACTTTCCAAGCCTCTTCCTCAATCCCTCCCTCCATATAAGAGAGTTCCTAGGGGGATTCTAGTACCAAAAAAGCCTCGCTAGGCTCAACCTCCCTGGTAACAGAAACTAAGATTATAGTTCTTCCGCTCCACCAATTTCTTGCATCGCATCAGTACCAAGAATTAAAAGCCACTCCAGAATATACCAGACAACTCTTTTTTTTTTGTTTTGTTTTTTAATGGTTCACAGCATCTCACCTGTTGGGACGGTCCTCCCACTCCTCTGACAGGGCCAGCTAATCCCGCCGGAGCCTGCGGCATGGGTGCACCAGCCGGTACTCCCCTCCCTGCTGCTCTCCCAACTCCAGGTCCTCCAGCAGCTCCAGCAAGAGGTACCCGGGCAATTCCGGTCTGAAAACAGATGCCCCCCAAAAGAAAAATTTATCAGAAGTTGTCAGATCCTGGGGATGCCCACAGCCCTCCTTTGTCCAATCCACACCTGAACCCACAAAGAGATTAGAACTTCCTGCAGTGAAATTTGTTGGAGCTAGTCACAACAACAACTGGAAGTCTAGGACAACGCCGCAGTGGCATTCTCCTGCAAGGAAGCAAATTGATCAAATGTCCCTTCCCTTCCTCCTTAGCTCTTCCCCTTACATCTTTTGGAGGTGGTCCTTCCACTGTCATGGATACCAGGTTTTCTCCTCGCAGCAACACAAGACCAAGGACTCGTTTCTCTTCCCGCTCTGGCTGTTTTGAATTTTTAGGTCTAGTGAAAAGAGAAAAAAAACATTGCAAGGCAGAGGAAAAAAAAAATAAAAATCAATGCTACTCTTTGAATTTGCAAGAGAATATATGACGAGGTTACTCCGGAGAGGAGAACTACTGTAAAACCCCACATTTTTACACGCTTTAAATTAGTACATGGAGAGGACTAAACACATGAAGCGTGTTGTCTCCATGGGTTTTTTGCCCCACGATGCCGAATGGTCACCACGACCGCGGTGGCACCACAGAAAGGTCTGTTTCGATTCTTTGGAGAAGAACAGAAACAAAGTGTCCCCCGAACCGCAGCGGTTTGGGGATTTGACAAATGGGACTTAAACCCGTTGCTTATTTCCACAGGAGCCGGCGGCGGACGTTGCCCAGCCGCTCTCCCGGCTCTCCGCTCCGGGCGGGCAGCGGCCCGGGGGCCGGGTAGCGGGGCGGGGGCGGGAGGCGGGAGG
>VZSF01005789.1:173008-197236 GCA_013398295.1 Chionis minor | reverse complement strand
CCAAGGCGGCAGGGGCGGTCTCTCCCCCCACACACACGCCCCCCGGGAGCCAGGAGCAGCTGCCCAAGGCGAGGCGCGGAACCCGGCGCGTCCCCCCGGGCGGGCCCGGCCCAGCAGAGCCGCGCTGCCTCTTCAGGAGCCGCCACAAAGCCCCGCGCCGGGCTCCGCCGGCGGGACAGTCCCTCTCGGTCGCCTGGCACCCACAGGGCTGGGGACAGCCCGGCTAGGGGATGGCGGCCCCACTGTCTGTCTGTCCTTCCCTCCCTTCCTTCCCTCCGGCGGCCCGCCCCGCCGCCAGGCTCTGGCCTAGGGTCGCCGGGCCGGCTCGGCGTCCGTCCCCGCCTCCCGGAGCTCCCGTTGTGCCGCGGCTCCGGTGGGGGGGTGGGTGGGCGCCGGGGTCCGCCCCGGCTCCCGGGCGTGGGACGGGGGAAGGGGCCCCGTGGGGCCGAGGAGGCGGGCGGGGAAGGCGCCGGGCGGCCCCCCGGGCACAAAAGGGAGAGCGCTTGGTCAGGAGCGGGGGGAAGAAAGAAAGAAAAAAAAGTTGTTTAGCGCCTGAAATGGGAGTTTTGGCCCAAGCTTCGGGAGTTGCTGGCTGGGCGGTGGCTCTCGGCTCCCCTGACTGATTAAAAACAATAAAAAAAGCAGTTCTCTTCTTTTGCCTGTTGCTATCGGTTTCTGTCTTTGCTGAGAGGTGGTCTCTGCCCAGCGGTGTCGGAATGCGCGAGGTGAAGAGTCCGGTTCTGTAGGCCTAGTGTTTCACAGCCAAAGCGCAGCCGTGGGAGGCCTTTGGAGGAACGCAGGATTCCGGAGCCGGGGAAGCTGAGCCACCTGGTGCTGTGGTTTCTCTAGTGACGTGTGTTTCCCTTTGCTTGTGCTTTGAGGTAACATAGAAAACTGTAGGTAGCCCTCAGGCAGGTTGGACTCCGCTGTCTGCTGCCCTCCTAACACTGCTCGGTCGAGGAAGCCGCCTTCTCCGCACGTTTGGCCAGTCAGTCGCTCTCCTGATGGCGCTTCCACCTCTTCTTTGACCCCCGGGTACCACCGCCTGGGGACTCGCTGAGAACTGACTGGGACATTTTGTCACATCTACAGGTTTCGGAAGCCGCAGCTATTTGCCTGTTGAGTGGGGGATTCTACCAGGCAGCTTTTCTTTTTCATGGAATGTTCTTTCATCCTCCTCATTTTCATTCTGCGTGCAGCACGCTTTGTTCTCTATCTGTAATGAAAAGAAGATTGAGTTTGTGAATACGGAAATTCTGTTTAAAATACTCTAGTTGTTTTAGCTTGCAGCTTCTCAGAAGTCTCTTGAATAGTGTGTTATTAGTGGCTCTGCTGATTACTCCTTGCCTTGCAGCTACCCCTGCACCACTGCTTTGTATGAAGGAGCTCTGCAGAAGCAGAGTGAATTTCTCTTTGATGGAGTTCAGCTTGGCTGTTCGTCTCCCTGTATAGCACTGTGAGAATTGCTTACGTCTTGTTGTTGAGAAGAATGTGCTGTGCGAGACCCGAAAATGACTGATAATCACAATTATGCAAAATTATGCACGATTATGTGCTTCCTCCCAAGAGCTTCTGAACAGTCATTGTATCAGATATATCGCTGGTGCACTGCAGAATACCCATCGTAAAATCTAACATCTGTCACCTCTCTTGTCTGCAGACATACAGTGAAATCTTTTCAAACAACGCTTTTGACAGACAACCTCATGTTAAGAGGCTGCCCTGAAGTACCCTTTGTATTTGTAGTCCAGTCTTCATTGTCCTCTTCTGGAAAGCTGCTTCCGCTGAGCCACTGGTCTGTGGAGGTCCTTCAAAGCGTCATTTGACCCAGACTGTCTGAAGAGTTTCCTACCTTTTTTAATTTTTAATTCCTGCTTCTCGAGGTTCTGCTTAGCCAATTCGTTTTGACATTGGGATCTCTTCCTCAGTAGGCTCATGTGATATCTGTTCCATGGTGCTGCTGTGCCCTGAAACAGCCCTTAAGCTCCATTTCTTTCACTCTGTATTTGCTGTGCCTTGAATACCAATTGGAATAGGTAACATGGTTTCCAGTCACGAGTGGGTGCTTGTTTATGGAAGAAGTTCAGGGCAGAAATAATCTTAACATGGTATAGTGAGTTAGTTTCTGAATTTGTATGCAGCTGAAAGCTTTTATTGAAATAAAGTAGTGTAATATAACTTGGTTGATTAGTTTTTTCAGTGGTGAGGATGTTAGAGGAGCTGCAGGTACAGTGCATTCCCTCTAGGAGCTGCAGGCCAACCTATGCAGTACTTTTTTTGATGAAACAGGAGACTTTGTTTATATTTATATGGTCCTCAGGGGCACCGTTTAGTGGTGGACTTGGCAGTGTTAGGTTTACGGTTGGACTTCATGATCTTAAGGGTCGTTTCCAACCTAAATGATCCTCTGATTCTATGATTTCTGCAGAATTTCCTGTAATATCAGTGTTTCTGTTTTAGCGTGCACTTCCTCTCCCTGAACCATGCACGTTCTTTACAAGGGAGAAGCTAGGTTAGAGATCTATAAAGGCTTCTACCTATAGTAATGTGGGCATCTTTGTTATGACATATGAAGTACCATATTTCCTTGTGCTCCTCAGTAGGTTGCAGTACAAGTAAAAGGCTGTATTGCAAGAGGCTGAAGGCAGAAATAGTAATTATATGCTAACTAGCCGTGGGTATATTAGTTAAAAGAGTTTCAAATTCTGTTCTCAAGACACAAAGAAGTGATCTTTGAGCCTCGCCTCTTCACTGTGTATTTGCTGTGCCTTGAACAGTGAATGGATTTAGATGGTGTCTAGTTGTGAGTTGGTTCACTCGTGGGAGAAGTAATTATCTGTTCAGTTATTGCACGCCGGTCTGATTATTGGAGACAACGTGTGCTTATGCCATATGACTAAGATTTCTCAGGCTTTCAGGTTTAGGCCATTATAGGCTTTAGTTGCTGAATGGGGAACAGTGAGTGGAAATCACATACCATTTGGGAACTGCCTGTTGCTAGACTTAATGGATGGAAACCTGTATATCCCGCAGATCTGGGCATGCAAATTGGGTGCTTTTTCTGGGGAATACGTACAGAGCTGTGCTACTGCTTGTATACTAGTAATTGCCATAGTGTACTTAAAGATTTAGTTGATGAGTTATTGAGCTATTGCTGCAAAAGCCATTTGAAAGTCTAAATTTTTTTTTTTTCCAATGTGTGCGTAATTCAGGGAAAGGAAGTGCAGAAGACTGATTTGTAGTTTTACTAGGTTCATCTATTTCTTTGTGAGACAAAAGGATCGGGTAAGCTCCAAATTCTTATGGCTGACGCTACAGACTGCATTGGTTCAGCAGCCTTTCTTGGTTCTAACTTACCTCTGTATTACACTGTGCTTGGATGTTAGAGAAACATGGATTTTTAGGATCAGGAGGGACTCTTCTGACTTGCAGTGTGGCACACTGGGCAGCCTTCTCCCATCCTTAGAAATACCAGGTGTTGGGCATTGACTTGTGAACAGGCTGAGGAGAACTGGTTTAGGTAGGCTTGCTGTGGATACTAGCCCCAGTGACGAGTGCCGTGCAGGGGGCTGCGGTCTTCTAAATGGGTCTGGGTTCAAAACATTCCTGTCTTTATGCAGGTTCCAAAGTGCCTTGCTCTGCTTATGCAGTGAGGCAAGGTGCTATTCTGATCCTGGGTTCCTTATGCTTTATTGCCTGAATTCCTAGTTTACTTTGGACAAAAGAAAACCAGCTGCTTCGGGATGAGTGTAGAAGAACGGATTAGAGTCCAATTTACTGATTGTAATGGGTATGAAAAAAGCACTAGCAGCTGTGTGTGCATTTAGGGTTAGAGGCCTCTTGAGAATGTATTTGCTGCAAGTTAACGTGTCTTTTTTTAGCAAAGAGTAAATTGTATGTTTCTGTCTTGGAGTGAGAGAATGGAACACTGATAATCAAAATTTGTGAAGAAAGAGGAGTACATTAACACACGCTCATGGGATTTGGAGACTGTTTCCACAGGACGGCATACAGTGAGTGCTTTCTGTTTGTGAGTTAGCCCGGCTCTGCGGGCTGCAGAGGCTCCTTTCAAACACTAATTGAATCGAGCTCTCGTATGAGCAGTCTTCCTTTGTGTGACCTCACCCTCTCCAAGCTGGAGATTTTGGCCTGATGGACCTTCTCTGACGGACAGGCTTTCCTCTTTGTTGTCAAGGTGAGAGTGGTAAAATTTTTATCCAGAGCGAATCTTGGATCAGGATATGGCTTGGTTGTTTTCCCTCCAGGATTAGGAAGTAAAATATGAGGTGGTGTTTGTGTAACTGCTCGGCTCTAACTTGGCAATTTTGTATGATAGGAGTCACATAAATGCTTTTCCATCATCGCCCCCGAGACCTGCTCGGCCGGACTGGGGCACTGAGTCTGTGGCCTTTGGGAGGGCAGCTCTTTCTTGGTATGGCAGTCTGAGCTAATACTGCGCTGCTCCTCTGAAAGGCTGGAGATGGTATTTTAAGAAACTGGCAAAGCTGAACCTAACTTGACTGGCACTTTTCTGCATGAGATGTGTTTAGTCTTACAGTCATTTTATGGCTTTTAAGAAAACATAAGCCGCTCTTGGGATTGATGCTAAAAAGGAAAGAGAAGGCCAGGAGTACTGACTGTAATTGTCTCTGTGAGTTGGGGTAAGCTGTGCATTTTCAGAATATCATGAAGTTCCGAACCTGGCTTGCCAGGTACTTTCCAAAAGGTGGGATGGTAGAGCGGACAAAGTCTGAGTGTCATCGGAGTGGAGGATGATGGTGTTCATGTGCAATGCCGGTCTCCCTTTTGGGGTGGCTGAAGCCCCAGGCAGCTTTGGTGTTCAGGCTTCCTGGATTCCTGAAGGAACTGCAAAGACCTACACGTGCTGGGAATAGAGCAAATTGAGCAAGGCAGCTTCAGAAGGGCTTCTCATGGTAAGCAGTGCTTATTTTAATAGGCAATCGCTGATTTCTTTCTCCAGCAAGTGCCTTCATTGTAAAGCAACTCTCCGATCTGGTGAAGACTTGAGGGCAAAGCCTGCAGCAATGATGACGCTGAGCATTTCCAGAAGGTGCTGTGAAAGAAATGCTAAGCTTGCACCCCTCATCCTCAATTCCTGTGGGCGGGAATGATGATAATGTTGTGACTATCTCAGAAGGCTGCACCAAGAGATCATAGCATTCTGTTTTCCCAGGTGAGGAAGCTGCCTCAACTGGAGTGAGAAGATAGTCACAGAGGGCTGATGAAGAGGTTTGTGCGTCTTCAAATGCAGAGAAACATGAGCACACCTGAGTTTTCGCATCTCTCCATGCAGTGATACCTGTCACTGTGAGGGAAGGAAGAGGCATATGAGCTTCATTAATTGAAATCATCAGTGGATCTCTAGGCCAATATCTTATACAGGCCAGGCGTACGCGCCTTTTGTGGTAGACTCAGCTAATTTCATAGAAGTTTCCTTTTCCAGGACAGTGATGTAGACCAGTTTCCTGGGCCAGGCGTCTCTGCAGCTGCTTAGTCTTTGCTGATCCATGGAAAGTTCTCTCTTCTTTGCTTGCCTTGCATCAGGAAAATTCCAAAGGCTGCTGGTTTCCCTTCAGGTCTTAGCATGTTTTTCCCAGTTCATCAAGGAAGTCGGGCTTCAAGTTAATCATGAAATGGTGTCCCTGCTCAGGACCGTCTCCTCTCTGTTCTGTGAAACGGGAATTGGGTTGTCCCAGGAGGAGAAATAGGAGTTTACATAGGAGCTGGGAAATTGTTCTTTGGGTGCTTTCCATCTCATTCGGGATATGCTGGAAACTGAGTCTCAGGAGGAGTCCTTAAGGACGGGACTACTTCTGTGTCCAGTCAGATCTCATTTTTGACGGCTTGAAGCTTTTGCTCCTGAGAACCGATGGGGAGGGTTGTCTCATTCCCATGTGACTTTCTCCCTGTGGCTCTGTGGGAGAGAGCAGGGCTACTCCCTCCACCCAGGACAGGATTAAAAAGGAACTGAACAAGTATATTTTTTTACAGCATCTTACTACCAGATGAAGCACAAACCAGCATGTCTGACAACTGTCTGGGACCAAACCCTGAGCACAAGCTTGTGTTCTAAGGCAGATAAAGGAGTGAAAGGTAGACCTCCAGAGCAAATGCTGAGTTAACTTTTCCTCTGTTGATGGATATTCTTGTTTTGGATTTATGATGTTGTAGGAAGGAAATGGGATAAAGCCAGCTGCCGGTACTCTGCCTAGGAGCCTGTTTGGGTATCCTGAGTGGATCAGGGTATCTGAGAAATATGAATGGGGCATCAGTAAACGTGAGCCCATGGGAGGGAGGCTGCCTGGACAGTATGTTCCCTCTCTCACGTACAGTCAGTAGCGGAGCCTGCAGAGCTATTGCTTTACTAGTCCTGGAAAGTGACCTGGCAGTACAGACGGGTGGCAGATGGGGCCACAAGCTCTCAGAAATATTCCTTAGGGGATAAGGCTGGGCATACAATTTGAAACGTGCTGTTTTAGTATGAGGCCTTGATCTCTGGTGCGCTGGATATTTTGTCCTTAGCAGGCCCAGCAAACCATAAGGCTGGTCTTATGTAGTGTTTTGAAGCTTGGTGTTAGATGCCATGTAACAACTGAAACAATTTTCAGAGCACTGCTCACTATCCTTTCTCTTAACAGGTGTGGGGGTGTATGCTGTTGTAAGGGTACCCGGAGGAGTCTGGAGCAATGCCACCACCTTCGGACATTGTGAAAGTAGCTGTTGAGTGGCCAGGTGCCAATGCCCAGCTGCTGGAAATAGATCAGGTGAGACCTGCTAACCAGATGGGAAGGAATGTGCAGAACCTTGATACTGGAATGTGGGAAGCATAGAAAGGGGCATTATTCCTTTCTGCTTGAGAGGAACATGGCTACTGAGGACTCTCTCTTTCTGTTCTAGAAAAGGCCTCTTGCATCCATCATCAAGGAGGTCTGTGATGGGTGAGTAGTTCTCTGGGAACACTTGTGAAGAAAGTCTGTTCCCCGACAGATCTTGCTGGGGTACTGTGGAAAGTCTCTGCTGCTTGTCAATGTGCTGCCAGCACAATCCATGCTGCCTGCTGCCAGTTTTGGCTGTGGAATAGGCCAAGGTTTAAATCGGGAAGAAAAGCTTCTGGAAAACAGGGGCTTTGGATCTTTATTCCAATTCTGAGTGTGTGCATATGTATGCCCCTAGAGTCAGTGTCTCTGAGGGTTGGCCCGTCTTGCTCTTCCCGAAGTGCTGGCCTCTTCAGACGTTCCACAGGGCCTGACTCAGAGCAGGCTGAAGTCCTGTCCCCCGCCTCAAGAGGAAGGTGTTTTCTCTCCTCTATGAGAAACCTAATTTCCCATGATAAGGCTTTGCTTGGAAGTTCTTTTGCACTGTCCTGTGATCAAGCTGCTGTTCCTACTTGAGAGCCAGAAGAAAGAGGAGAAAGAAACTTATGTATGCTTCTTTTTCCTCTGCCAGGTGGTCGTTGCCAAACCCTGAGTACTACACCTTGCGGTACGCTGATGGTCCTCAGCTCTACATCACAGAGCAGGTCAGTGGGAGAGGCAGCAATTTGCTGATGTCCTGGGCAAGAGTGCAGAATGTCTTCGACTAGTGTCATGGAACAATAGTGTTGCTAGTCCTTGAGAGGCAGCGTCTCTGCTATCAAAAATACTCAGACTTGAATGGTGTCATTCAACTGAGGAGCCTTGCGCTTCTCCCTTTGCATGCTGCCCAGTGACTCAATACCCTCGGTAGGGTTGTGTGGTATAGGAACCCCTTCACCTGCGCATGCAAATGTGCATTGTAGATCCAGTTGCGTTCTTTTCCCTCCACTTTTCTGCAGTTTAAACTTTATCTTTTCTTTCAGACTCGCTGTGACATCAAGAATGGAACTATCCTACAGCTGGCGGTCTCCCCGGTAAATGCTTCCTCAAGTCCCTTTTTCTCGGTAGCTGTCTGAGTATGACAGGCGGTTTCTTGCCTCTCAGCTTTTCTTTGTCCTTCTCCCTAAATTGTAGGGGGTTTACCTTTGTTGTGGGTCATTCTGCACAATGAGGCACACACTCTTGTTTTCCTTCCTGGTTGCGGTGTGTATCTTTCCTTTGGATGCTCTACCCTTCTTTAGGACTTTCTGTAACTAACTCCAGTCTACGTTTTTATTACATCTCCTAGATTAGCATGTTGTAAAGCACCTGAACGACGCATTCTTAGTATGAGTGCAGTTAGCATTATCAGTCGGAAAGGAACAGTACTGGTGACTTAATGCAGAAATTAAAATAAGAGACAAATTTGATGCCGAGGTGCTTGTTTCTAGTGAATTCTTGCTATTGTGACTTCACAGTTGTCTTTTGCAGACTTGCTGCAACTTCCTTTTGATAGAAATTCTTAAACCTTTTTTGTGCAAGTGTCATGGCATATAGTTGAGATTGAGTAGAACAGGAAGAAGTTATTTGAGCAAGGGGTGGTTGAGAGGGTATCATTGATCAATGTGAGAAGTCATACAGAATGTGGTGTGGGTACAGAAAATGAGGTTGTGTTTCTCTCTGAATCTATGAGAGACTTTTTTTGTGACGTCATATTTCTTTAGTGGTCTCACTCCATAGTTCTAAATCCATCTCCGCTCACCTCACCAAGAGTAAAAACTAGCATTTACTCTGACATGTAAAATAGCATTTTACTCACCTCCCACTTGGCTGTAACTGTTGCTGAGTGCAGCATTTTTTGTCTGTCTTAGACTTCCTGACTGCAGCTACTTATCGTGTCATTGCTGGTATCTCACTACCCTTGCTGTGCTCTCTCTGCCCATCTGTGGACTTCTGACAGAAAGCTGATACTGGCAGAACTTAGTTTGCAGCTGACTAGTCTGTAACTGGCATCATCCCTCTTTCCTCCCAGTCTAGGGCAGCTCGCCAGCTGATGGAGAGGATCCAGTCGCACAGTATGGAAGCCCGACTGGATGCCATGAAGGAACTGGCTAAACTTTCAGCAGATGTGACCTTTGCCACAGAGTTCATCAACATGGAAGGGATTACAGTGTTGACACGGCTTGTGGAGAGCGGAACCAAGCTTCTGTCCCAGTAAGTTTCCTGTATTCCAGGACTCTGGAACAGGGCCTCAAATAAAGGCCTAATTTTGCTTGCTGAATTGGCATTAAGCATCTAACCTCACAGCGAATGCACATCTATTAATTGAGACAAAGTCTTCCTAGTTGTTTGCTAAACCTCGTGAGGCAAAAGAGGAAACATTTATGATGTGTGAAACTTGCATTGAAAGGTCACTTTGATAATTTAAATGACTCTTATTACCTTTCTTGTGGTCATAATCTCCTCAAGCAGTTGTTCATCTGTGGTCTAAGGGAGAAGGTATGCTATGAAAAACCCACATGCAGTTGCTCACAAGAACATTTGTGTAGAACTGGTGGCGTGTACATGCCAGTCTGCAGCAAGCATGTTGCTGGCTCTTGTATATGTGGTCAGTACTTTTTAACCTGCATCATGAGTTGCTAAGAAGGCCAAAGGCCAGTTTACCTTAGCGAATGGAAAGGGCTAACAAATGTATAGCAGAGAAAGTATAAGTCTTCTTCAGTCTCCAATACTTTTCAGATTTTGGTTTTCCTGAACAGAAAATGTATCTCTTTGTTTTAAGAACCTTTCGGTGTTTCTTCCGTAGTTTTTTTTTTTCTTCTTCATTTTTTAATCAATTTGTCCTTTTGACATCTAGAGCACTGTGTGGAAATGAAGTTCCACAGTTACTTGTCATATATTAAAAAAAAAATAAAATTATTTTAAACGTGTCACCTAATATTAATTTTGTTCCCCCTACATATTTTGTTATGAGAAATTGTAAATTCCTCTGTACCTTCTCTGTACCATTCATAACCATATAGCTCTCTGTCTGGTATCTACCCTTAGGCATGCCTTTTCTAAGCTGCAGTCTTAGTCCATTAACGCTGTAACTATGGCAGCCATTCCAGAGTGCTAAGCATTCCTTCCGTGCTTTCCCTAGCTCTTGGCTCTTTCCAGTACTACTGTGCTGTTGTGGGGAAATTTGTCTGTAACTTTTTATCAGTTTGAAACCTGAACGTTTCATTTCTGCCCTTTTGTTTCTTGTCTTTCAGTCAGTTATTAATATAAGAAAGGGCTTTTTGTTTTTACCCTTTAGCAGCTGAGCGTTTTGGGCTTTGTAAGACACTTTAGCAAAGCACCTCATAAAAATCATCTTCAAAGTCCGGGAGCTGGACGTAACTGTTCCCATTCTGACTTACGGACTTGCTCAGGGACCTTCAGCATTGCAGTGGGTTGAGCTCAGCTGGCTGCCAGCTGCCCACCAAGCCGCTCTCACTCCCCCTCCTCAGCAGGACAGGGGAAGAAAATGAGATGAAAAAGCTCATGGGTTGGGCAAAACAGACTCGACTTGGGGAAAATTCATTTATTTTTTTGCTAATTAAAAATAGAATAGGATGGTGAGGAACAAAGACAAAAGTAAAACCGCCTTCCCTCCATCCCCTTCTTTCTGGGCTCAACTTTACTCCTTCACTCCCCACTCTTCTGCCTCCTCCCCGCAGGGGGCTGCGCCGGGGGACAGGGAATGGAGAATGTGGGTTGTGGTCAGTCCGTAACACTCCATCTCTGCTGCTCCTTCCTCATCACGGTCTTCCCCTGCTCCAGTGTGGGTCCCCCACAAGACACAGTCCATCAGAGACAGACTGCTCCAGCATGGGTCCCCTGTGGGCCACAGTTCCATCCAGAAAACCTGCTCCTGTATGGACTCCTCTCAACAGGCTGCAGTTCCTGCCAGGAGCCTGCTCCAGCATGGGCTCCCCAACGATGCAGCTTCCTCAGGGCATTTCCGTCTGCTGCAGCGTGGGGTCCTCCATGGGCTGCGTTGGGAATATCCACCCTGCCACATAAACCACACGTATAAGTGTGAAACATAACTTCCCTCCACAAAAGCTGCAGCAATTCTTCCCCTTTAAATATTTCTTTTTCTTCTAGTGGTGTTATTCTTTTATTATAGAGTCCAACTAGCCTTCTGGTTACAAATACATAAATGCCTGATATGTCCTTCAGATTCCTGCCTGAGTCCTCTCTAAAAAATGGTGGTTTATTTGTCACTTTCTACAGAGTGTAATAAGCAATCTGGCAATGTTTCATTTTATCATGGTTTCTTTGGAATTCTTCCGTGAATATCATCTGGTCCTGGAGATCTGTTTTCGTATTAATGGCTTGTTCCAGAATGTCTTCTAGTGATACTCAAATGACAGATTTGAAGACTTTTCTTCTCTCTTAAAAACAAACAAAAAAACCAAACTCTGATCTGGAAGTTTCCCCAGACACATTCACAGTGAACTCTGATGCAGATATTCACTTGGTTTTTCCACTGTAGTTGTTATGTTTCATTGAAAGCACTTTTAAAGTTTTCATAATTTATTGTCTTAACACTTACACGTCTTCCATTTTTTAACATGTTAGCAAGTGCTGTGTTTTCAGCACGTTTTGCAATATGTCCCTCAGTCTATTTTTACCTTTCTGTGTTGTGGTTGTGTATTAAATTTTCCCACAATTCACGCAGTGCTTTCGTTCTGTTTCAAGCCAGGTCCCAGTATTTGCAGGGTGACAATTGATTTTTCTTTGCTTTTTTCTGATGTTAAGACGTGTTTGTTCATTTGTGTGTGTATAGGGGTTATAATTTCCCAATATTTTTGTTTGTTTTGTGATAGAAATTTACTCTGGAGCTGAAATCTGACAACAGCTGAAAAACCTAGCATTTGCAGATGGTTTAAATTTTCAGTCGATCAGCTTAAAAAGCTTTCCCCTTTTCAAGTTGGTCTTCTTTTAACTGATGGTCATTGTACGGAGTGTTTTGGGGTATGCTGGTTTTTACTTGGGTTTGGGGTTTTTTTTCCCCTCACATGAAAGTGTTGAATTTGAGTGGCGATATTTTGCACTGCTCAGGAATAAATACTGAGTTGCTGCTTCTCCTGTGATTCCTTTGACTAGCCTGGTACTGATGCGGGTGGTTGTGAGTCTCTGGTGGCAAAACTAGGAAATTATTGTTGCTAGTTTTAATTTGTGGTTGTAATCAGGAGAAATAAAATACGATTCCACAAACCCATAAAATTATTTTCAGAAATGTAAATACTTTATTGCTCCCCCAGCTGCCGAACTGTAGCCTATTTTGTTAGGAGAAGGTGGAGACGTCTTTCTCTTATCCAACTTACTCAGCTTGGACAGACTTTCTCATTGCTGCCAGACCTCTTGTAACTGCATTCTTCATTTTCTCAGTTACAGTGAGATGTTGGCTTTCACCTTGACTGCCTTCTTGGAGCTCATGGACCATGGTATTGTCTCCTGGGACATGGTCTCTATAACCTTCATCAAACAGGTGAGTTTGAGTGAAAGGGGTAAGTGGATGCTATTTCTTTTTGTGTTTTAATGCAGCTTCCAGGAAAGCAAGATGACTCGGAGAAGCTGAGTACTCATTGAGAGCACAGTGCACTCAGCTTTCTGCACCCGGTTTCCCTTCGCTTGTCTCACTCACCACAAGGTTTCCTGGAAGGGCATCTGTTGACCTGCTGGTTCCTCTGTTTTTCAGATTGCAGGGTATGTGAGTCAGCCTATGGTAGACGTCTCCATCCTCCAGCGATCCCTCGCCATCCTAGAAAGCATGGTGCTAAACAGTCAGACTCTGTATCAGAAGATAGCAGAAGAGATCACCGTGGGGCAGCTCATTTCTCATCTGCAAGTGTGAGTGTCCACCCAACAGTGGTGTGATTTAAATCAATTCTATGGATATCTGTTAATTTGAAAATATATCCTTTTACATTTAAGTCACTTAAAGATGCTATTTTTAAAGTGTTACTGCTTTTTGCACACCTCCCCTTTCTCTCTTTTCAAATGAATTAACAAATTAATATCTGACTTTTAAGGCTGTTTGTATAGGTCAGTTCTGCTTCTCAATTAAAAAAAGAAGCATGCATTTGTTAGAATTTTGAGTGGTGGTTTGGGTTTTTTTCTCAAGTTTTTTAATTTTGAAAATGTGGAAAAGCACCATTTGTGAATATGACTAGTATTCCTTAATCAATGAACAGTTTGACAAAACTGCAGTGCAAAAAATGTGTTGCATCGATGTGTCTGTGTACTTAGAGTATTTATACATTTGAACTTGGTTAACAGAAAAGCTGAACAAGCTCTCACAAACACTGCAGCGACTTTGCTCTGCAAAGAGTGTATGTTCTTTCAGCTTCATCGTTTCTGTTTTAGTAGAACACAGGTCTGGTTCTAACACTGAACACACTTGTGCAGTTGTTTAAGCAAAATACCCTTGTTCAAGCCATACGGTGGTATGCTTAATTGCTTCCAGAACACAGAAGGTTGCTGAAGAAAGTGTCTATGCAGGGAATACTGCAGGAAGAGAAGCTGGAGAGTGAGTCAGAATTTGCAGGTGTTTGTTTGTCAAGACTATCAGGAAGGAACAATCTTTAAGAGAGGATAGGTTCTGGAAGAACAGGCCCATGGAAACAAGTCTGAAAGAGACAAGTTAGAAGAGGAGAAATTAATTTTAAAATGGTTTTGCTGTGCCAAAAAGCAACCAACGTAGTGAAAAGAGCAGCAAACCCTAAAAAGGAGGGTAGAAGAGGTGAAGTGACAGACTTCAGAGACCCGTGAAGCATGGAGGCCCGAGGAGAACCCAGGACGATGCATGAACATTTGAATGTTTGAAGTATGGCAGATTGACGAGAATGAAGAAGATTTGGAAGGGAGCAATAGAAGAGAGAATATGGTTGTTGCCCACAGATATGCCAGGGAGAAGTGACGAAGTGGGGGGAAATAGCTATTTAAGCTAAAAGATGTTTTATAAAAGTTTAATTTTTTTAATATATATATTTAAAAAAACCAAAAGTATACACACATGAATTAATTTAGGTGATGCACTGGACTTCTGTTAATCAGAAGAGCTTGAAGGTTCGCAGAAGTCTCCCAAGAGTAATACTATAGCAAGAAACAAAACTGGGTTCGATAGAGCATCAAGATGGGGGTGGAAAAGATCAGCATTTGGCAGCTCATTCAAAACTTCACAAGTGAAAGCACACACTGTGCGTGATCTAGGAAGGGACTGAGCACCCTTTACCTGAAGAAACTTTTCAGTGAAAATAAGAAAAAGATGTGTGGATTGGGCCAAACTACTGAGATTGGAAGCAGTGCCACAGAGAGGCATCCTTCCCCCTTAGTTCCATTTGCGTTTGGTGGCTTCCATTGACATAAGGGAGGAAAAATTACTTGCTCCACATGAGTTTCCAGCTGTATCCATATAACAGACTGCAGTATAACTAGGCTTTATGGCAATAGTCTCAGCACTGGAAACAAACTGTGGTGGTGCTGAACTCTGAGCTCTGCTGGGCTGCAATCAGCAGTATCTTCTGAATAATGGAGCTATCAGTCAGCAATTTCTGACAGCTTTTTGCAGGCTCTAGGAAGAATTGGATGACATGAAAGTAGATTACCTGAATCCTGCTTGTCCATTGAAATGCAAGAGAGCTGTAGTAAATGTTCTTACAGTGCAGGCAAAGCAGAGAGCTGTAATGTTTTATACTGTCTGTTCTCTTATGATCCTCCCATTTTTGTTTCTGCAGCTCAAACCAAGAGATTCAGACATATGCAATTGCCCTGATCAATGCCCTCTTCCTGAAGGCGCCTGAGGACAAGAGACAGGTTTGTTCTTGCTTTTTGACTTTAAACCTGAATAATGGTTACTGGCCGCTGTTTACTTTATGCCTCAGAAATCATACTGTCTGGGCAAGGCAGACCTCAAACCTTGCCAAGAACTTATGGAGCTGTTTCAGTGTGGCAACATAGGAGAAAAAGTACCATCCCATTAGTAATGTGTTCTGGAGTAGCACATCGATGGTTAGGAGATGCTCAAAAAGGAACCTGAAAGGCCTCGAGAGGCAGAAAGTAACCCTCTATACAGCATGGAAATTTTTTTTTGGAGAAAGTTAATTCCATATGGGAGAGGTAGGCTGGGTAGGGTCCTGGGGGTTGTATGTACTTGCTAAACAAACACCCCACCTTCCTCTCCTCAAAAAAAGGACCTTTCCTAAGTCATAGTGGGATGTTCCCGCTGGCAAAACTGAGAAATGAAACGCCTGTCCTGCTCTGAGGAAACCCCCAAGTTCTCAGCTACGTGCAAGATGTGCATATGTCTGTATTGTGTAGCTTTGCTGTGTTAAGCCTTTCTTCTCTAGTGCCCTGTTTGTGCCTTATTTCTGGACTCCGAGCTAAATCCTGTCTGCTTCTCTTTGTGCCTTTTTTTGCTTTCTGCCAGCAGGACAAGCTGCTTAACCCACTAGACCTGCCCATCACTGTAAGTAACTCAAGCCTCGGGCTGGTCATACGGAACTGTAGGCATGTTAGCTTTTCTCCAGTTATGCCGCTTTGTATCTCAGAAATGATGCATACAGGCTTCAGGCAGTGGATGAGACTAGGGAGAAGGGCGGGAGGACTCCTGGGGATGTACTCAGGTTGGGAAGGGGAGAAGAATCAGTAGCTGGAGAAATCTTGAGTGACTTATTGTGCACACAAGACAATACCGATGATCATAAAACGAAACTGATACTACAAGACTGACCGAGTGAACTAATTTTAAAAGTGTAACCAGTTCTTTAGCAGTCTGAGTCTCCTTAAACTTACTACACCCTGAGTTTGTACCCCAAGTCTTGCTTCCGTTGACAGTTTCATAAGCAGCTGCATCCTTCTAAAGTTAGAGCTGTTTGTCTGTGAAGAGGAGTCACAAAACGTAGTGCTGATTGGGGGCTAGAGTATACATTCTGCCTAATTTGTGACTTCTGCCTTCGGGAATTGTACTATAAGAATGTTTTTTGCCCTGTGCTATCTCCGTGGGAGTCACCACTCTTGTTCACTGATTGATTTGGAACCTTCAGTATCTTGAGATTGTAGTAAATTTTTTAGATTTTCTGGGTGGCACAGAAAATGCTCCACTTTTGCTGAGGATGCAGTGCCTTCAGAGGGGAAACTGTGGTCTCAAGAATTTCTAAAATTAATGGATGTCCTTAACACATGAAAATAAGAACATACTCATTTGTTGGTAATTTGGCCAAGATACTAAACTTCATAGCAAACAAAATTCCAAGGGATCTTTCCGTATGTGTGTCCCTGCCCCTTCCCCTCTCCTCCCTCCCCTTGAACACAGTCCACATGACCACAAAGGGCCATGAAGATGATTAAGGGACTGGAATATCTTTCGTGTGAATAGAGGCTGAGAGATTTGGCATTGCTCAGCCTCAAGAAGAGAAGGCTCAGGGGGGTTTTATCAATCTGATGGAAGAGAATACAGAAGAGGGAACCCGACTCTTCTCAATAGTGCCTGCTGACAGGATGAGAGGGAGTGAGCACAGCTTAAAACCCAGGAAGTTCTCCCTGAACACACACACAAACAAACAAACAAAAATTAATATGGGGGTCATCAAATACTGGAACAGGTTACCCAGAGAGATTGTGGAGTCTCCATCAGTGGAGATATTAAAAACCTGACTGGGACACGGTCCTGCGCAACCTGCTCTGCCTGATGTTGCTTGAACCAAGAGAGTTGGAGTAGATGATCTCAGACGTCTCTTCCAACAGAAATGATTCTGTAATTCTGTGACCCCATCAAGCAGCAAAGTGGGCATTATTGGACTCTCAGCAGAACATCGATCCCCTAGCGGTGGTTAGGCTGTGTGCGTGCTCATGCTTCTTACTGTGCTGTTTAGAATTGTTTAATTGTCTTTGTCCTTCCCACTGTTTATCTGCTTCAGTCACCTGTTACTTCGTCCCATGTACAAACTAATTCAGAGTGAGGATTCTTTGTGTGGCATGCGTGAACAGCTCCTAACAGCTGGCCTTCTTCTGTTCTCAGTACTACATCTCGCAAGTCATAGTAAAAAGTAATGACTCAGAGAGCAGTGTGTTACCTCTGAAACCACTTCCTACTTCATCTAGATGCTTCTTAGATATCTTCCACTGACTCGGTTTGCTTGTAACATGAGCACCGCTGAATTCACAGCCATTATGGCTTGGCTATCAGCCGGCGTATCACTTGCTTGTTTTGGGAGATTTCTGTCTGGAGCAAAAGTGATAATAGGGACTTGGAAGGAGGCTAATGTACACATTTTACCAGACTCCTTGTAAAGCCTGTCAAGAGTAGGGTTGATAGGAGCAGTTGGAACAGTCTTGGATTGCTCAGAATGTACAGATGATTGAGTGCAATTGTCTAAAACTGCACATCTGCTTCCCAGTCTCAATCTGCACTGCATAGGAATGTGAAGAGATCTCAGACTGGCAGTTCTTTTGGACTTCTTCCAGATGATGTATTGCCCAACAGATTTTTTCTTACCCAAAGGTTTTGCTTATAACAGCAAACTGCTGATAATATTCCATCTTGACATTAGCACTTGTGCCACTCTCCCAGCAGCTGTAATGAGATCACTGGTATTTTTAAAAGTGCATCTTCAAAATTTACAAGGCAAGCACAGGTTAGGTTTTTTGCAGGTGCATATGTAATTGGTCCCAGAATTGAAGGCTTGCAGCAGATACTTGTATCTGCTGTGACTGTCATCATCACTTGATGGTTGGGAAACCCTCCTCATCTGGGGAAGGAAGCCGTGCAGTAAAGAAAGAAGCTGGAAGCTTTCCTTTAAGTAGGAAAATTATTTACCCTTTATTTTTGTAAACTGAAGTGGTTCTGCAAATTGTCCTTAAACTGACTTCTAAACATCTCCTTAGGAACTGAGAAAAAGGAAAACTAAATTTCAGAAGAGTTTTTGAGAGGGAAGAGACATGAAAACTACACCCTCTAGCCCTCGGTATCTTGGGTCTATACTTAGGTTTAGAAAGTTGTGAAATGCTAATTGAAGGAACCTCTTGTAGATGACGGATTTTTCTGGGCAACGCACTGTATGCTCCATGCTGCCCTGTCTCCTGATATTGAAATATCATTAGCTGTCCAATATTAAGCTAAATTTTCTTCTACCCTAGTGCCTTTCTCCACATTAATGATGTTTTGTAGGGGAGTCATCCATGCGTTGTGCCATGGTAAAGATGACACTTGCATCCCAACTTGATGCTTGCTTTGTGGTGAGATGCCATGCTAAATTGAGAGTCTGTAGTAAAAGCACTTTGTTGTGTGCCAGTGCTGTCTCCAGTTCGGAGGCTTCCTTCTTTCTCTCTTTTCTGCATAATGTGGGCTTTTTGTTTATATTTCACTCATGTTTTTTCATCTCTAAATTCCACAACAGGAAATGGCTAATGCATTTGCCCAGAAGCACCTGAGGTCTATAATCCTGAATGTAAGTATGTCTGGAATGACAGAGTGCTTCCTAATGTTATTTCAATAAAGGTTTCACTTGTGCGGAATGTACGTTCTGCTGCCCTCAGGGTATTCCCAGAAAAGTGACTCCTTCAAAGGTGAAATTGGAGCCACTTGTTCAAAAGGGGATTATCAGGATGCTTCTTTCTGCTGTTACAGAGCATTATCATTATGCTTCTGATGGAATATGGAGATTAAACAGCTGAATCCTCATATGCAGAGACATACATGCAGCCTGGCATATGCCTATAGCTAAAACCTCAAGTTTTATTTGTATTCTCTTCATTTCTACCCTATCCTTTATTTTGCAGCATGTGATCAGAGGAAACCGCCCGATTAAAACAGAAATGGCACATCAGCTGTACGTGCTGCAGGTCCTGACCTTTAATCTCCTGGAAGAGAGAATGATGACCAAGATGGATCCCAATGATCAGGTCACTATTAGAGCTGAATAAGATCTGATAGAATGGGATGTCCAAGGGGCCTTACTCCTGAGCTCCATAGAATTTGCAATAGATGGTGCATAAAGTTTCAAAACCACCCCTTGCATTGTAGTCCTCGAGATGAGGGTATGCTCGTGACTCTCCTGCTGTAGGCTGTGGGACTTTTAGAGATGTAAGTGCTCACTGGAAGCCATATATTCCTTTCTTGACCAGTTGTCAAACTGATTACTCCACTTCTATGGAGGGCACATTCTTTATCCATTTCCTTGCAGCATACAAGGAAGCTGGTAATTTTTAAGGTGTTTGTTACTCAGTTCTTAGATGCTTGAGTGAGAAATGCCTTAGCATTATCTGAATGCCTAGAAATTGCCTTTAGCTAAACTTGGGGCAGTTAAAGGAAAATGCAAACAAATATTTTGCTTTACCCAATATACTGAGACTTGCCATTTTGAAGCGGACTGCCTCTTCTTACATAATATTAGTGACCTTTGGCGTCTCTCTGTATTTGCTGCGTGAGCTCTGGAGAGAGGGGTGGGCCTGTGCATTATGTGAAGATACTGCCCTAGTGATTGATCATGCCCCCATTTCCCTGCCTTCTGTCTTTCAGGCACAGAGAGACATCATATTTGAGTTGAGGAGAATTGCATTTGATGCAGAGTCTGACAGCAACACCGTCCCAGGCAGTGGAACAGAAAAACGCAAAGCCATGTACACCAAGGACTACAAGATGCTGGGATTCACTGTATGCATCTAGAGGGAGTGCTGACTGTAAAGCATGTAAAGGCAATCTAAGCGATATCCATCAGAGTTGTGGGCAACTCTGGAAGGAACAGAAATAGCTCTTTGCTTTATCATACTTCTGTGTCTGAGTTCTGGAAATTCAGCTACACTTGGACTCCCAGGGAAGATCATTATGAACTTGCTGATTTGTTGAATGCCAGGGCTCATTAGGCACAGTCTCTGGAGATGTTACTTACCATATGCACATTTTCTTTGAAGAACTTGGAAATCGGCATCTATTCTAGAAAGACTGGATAGCGTTGTCAGGAGGTGTCTGAGGTTACCTCTTGGGTAGATGTGAGGGAGTGCTTGATGGAGAGGTGGTTGTAAAATTAATTTAGAAACGGTTCTCGCAGAATTTCTTTGAGCTAATTTGTTTGGGTTCTTTCTACACACTCTTTTCACAGAATCACATCAATCCAGCCATGGATTTTACTCAGACTCCTCCAGGGATGCTGGCATTGGACAACATGCTCTACTTGGCCAAATTTCATCAGGACACCTATATCAGGGTAAGTGAAGCTGCTGGTTTTTGCGGACGGCTACACCTCAGCACCTCTTCTTAGTGTGTGTTGCGTCCTTTTCTTGTAGATTGTTCTGGAGAACAGCAGTCGAGAAGATAAGCATGAGTGTCCCTTTGGGCGCAGTGCCATCGAGCTCACCAGGATGCTTTGTGAGATCCTGCAAGTTGGGGAACTCCGTAAGTGCCATTTGTTATCCCAGCTTTCCAAGTTGCTGGGCTGAAATTACAGGCAGACCAGTAATTCACAAGCATTTGTACTTCAGTCTCATTTCTGCCATGTAAGGACAGGGGGAACTTGGAGTTGCACTGTCAGTGTCCCAGTGCTAATACCAGTATTGAAGTGAAGTAAGAAACTTTGTTGTGTGCGCTCCGGTTCTCCCAAAAAACTGACACAAGCAAAGGCTTCAGCCTCCTGAAGCTTCAGCAGGGTGCTGTATAAAAAATCACTCTGAAAACCAGCTTGAACTTGAAAAAAGTTTAGTAGCTCTGACAGCCTCAAAGCAGCATTCTGAGACAATTAACCACTGTAAGAAATTCTAGGAAACAACCGCAAGCAGTCATTTGGAGGGGACTAGTATGAAAAGGGCACAAGGCTCACGTGGTGAAGCCTGGGGATAGGTGCCATTCTCAATATAGACTGTCTATGGGCAGATGAAGCATTGAATTGTCTTGATCTCTTTAAGTTAGTACTATTCTACACCATCGGGGTTCTGTCACTGTACTGGATTTTAGTTACTCTTAGTAGCTCTTGTGCAATTTGCTCACATGGTTGTGGTTTCTGTTTCTTCCTGAAGCCAATGAAGGCCGGAATGACTATCACCCCATGTTTTTCACCCATGACCGTGCATTTGAGGAGCTATTTGCCATCTGCATCCAGCTGTTGAACAAGACCTGGAAAGAAATGAGGGCGACGGCAGAAGATTTTAATAAGGTCAGAGCGGAGAAGAGGTATTTTTGTAGAATCTTTTGCAGAACAGCACGTGTTCGCTCGGCCTGTATGCTTGGTTAAAGAGGAGGGTGCAGAAGGTATGACAGGGCATTGACGTGGGCTTGTAAGAGAGGATGGTCTAACTACTATTTGGTGTGACCTGAGGTCGTTCTTTGTTCTTCTGGATCTTCAAAGTACGTTGACGCTCCTGGCCCCACTTATTCTATGTCAGTTCTTTGCTGCCACAGAGCTGTGCCCTGGTTCTCTGCTGCCGTGAAGCAGCAAGAATGTGACTTGCTTTTCTCCCTGCCCAACCTCTTTAGGTTATGCAAGTTGTAAGGGAACAGATCACAAGGGCTCTCCCCTCTAAACCAAACTCCTTGGACCAGTTCAAGAGCAAACTGCGCAGCCTGAGCTATTCCGAGATTCTGCGACTCCGCCAGTCTGAGAGAATGAGCCAAGACGACTTCCAGTCACCACCTATTGTGTAAGTGCCTAACAAAAACAGTTGCCTCCTGTGCGTGCTGTTATCTCCATTTTCTGCTTACTCTTCCATATCTGATTGCCAGGGAGCTGAGAGAGAAAATCCAACCTGAGATCTTGGAGCTGATAAAACAGCAGCGCCTGAACAGGCTTTGTGAGGGAAGCAGTTTTCGAAAAATTGGAAATCGCAGAAGACAAGGTAAGGGGACAGCGTCTATTGCATTTTTTCATGCGAAGAACTATAGGCAAATAAAATCTAATGGATTAATCTGTCAGGAGGCGTGTTGCCTGAAAGAAAAGCTGGTTACCTTGGGCTGTCTACACCAGCCAGTAGTTTGGGGTGGAACAGATGTGGATTTCTATACAGCCATCCCTCATGAAGAGGAAGCGGTGCTGAGGGATTGGGTGGGGTGGCCATAACGTAGTGGCTGTAAGACCTTACGTGAATGGTCTTACTCAGCTGCTTCTACTTGATGTGTGTTCCAGAAAGATTTTGGTACTGTCGCCTGGCTCTGAATCACAAGGTGCTACACTATGGAGACCTGGAAGATAATGCCCAGGGGGAAGTGACCTTTGAATCTCTACAGGAAAAAAGTAAGTCCCCTTTCCTACTCTGAGCACACTGCGCAATGTTCTGTGCTCTGCCGTCTGGAGGCTGTTATGAGCGCCGTCCTGGAGATGAGGGGAAAAGAGCTGTGGCTGAAGCCCTGGGTGAGATGAGATCATCTTTCGGTCCTTGCCTAAATCCTGTTTTGGATTTGCTTGGTATTTCTTAAAAGAGCCAACGGTAGGGCTGCGTTACTGGTAACGTGTTTCGGAAAATGGCAGTAATGAGCTATAAGAACAGGAACAATGCAAAGTTGCAAAGACAAAATAAAGTTCTGTCTTTTCACGGTTAGGATTTCTTCTTTGTGAGTTTTACTTTTTCACTGTTAGTTCCAGTTGCAGACATCAAAGCCATTGTCACAGGGAAGGATTGTCCACACATGAAGGAGAAAAGTGCACTGAAACAGAACAAGGTAAGTGCTCCCGTTTTGCCTGTAACTAATATCCAGTGCTGTAGAGTTAAAGCCTGTGAAAGCAAGCAACGGGAGCAAATGGTCTTCCACACTGCAGGTGTGTTCTTTACAAAACCTGTTTCATATCCGGGCCTTTTCCTAGTACCCTTTGGTGATAAGAACCACAGAGATGATAAGAGGACTGGAGCCTCTCTGCTGTGAGGACAGGCTGAGAGAGCTGGGATTGTTTAGCCCGGAGAAGAGAAGGCTCTGGGGAGACTGGCCTTCCAGTATCTGAAGGGGGGCAACAAGAAAGCTGGAGAGGGACTTTTTACAAAAGCATGTAATGATGGGATGAGGGGTAATGGCTTCAAACTGGAAGAGGGTAGGTTCAGATTAGATAATGTGAAGAAATTTTTCACTCTGAGGGGGGTGAGGGGCTGGAACAGGTTGCCCAGAGAAGTTGGAGATGCTCCATTCCTGGAGGTGTTGAAGCCCCAGCTTTGAGCAACCAGGTCTAGTGGAAGATGTCCCTACCCATGGCGGGGGCGGGGGTGGAACTAGATGATCTTGAAGGTCCCTTCCCACCCAAACGGTTCTGTGGCTCCGTGATTGCTGGGTGCTGTGAGCGCAGCCCGGTTGTGCTGCGGGGCTGTTGGGGTTGCTCAGAGCGCTGCTGCAGGACAGGGCGCCGAGCTGCAGCAGCACAGCGGCTCTCGTGGAGTCGGCAGGGAGAAGGTGCTGCCATGTCTTGTTCAGTCCGTGAGCGAAAGATTCTTTTCCGTTCAGGAAGTGTTGGAATTGGCCTTCTCGATATTATACGATCCTGACGAGACCTTGAACTTCATTGCACCTAATAAATACGAGGTAAGAGACATAGCAGTTGAGCGGTAGAATATAAAGCAATTAACTTCGGAGATTAAGAAGTTGCTTCTCAGTGAAGGTTTGAGCACGATGTCTCCCACCAGGTTCATCCTTAGAAAATGTTGCCAATGCTTAGCGTGAAATTCCCTACCTCCCAGTTATCTTTGAAAAAAATAAAAATATAGTAATTCCTATGTTAATTTCCCTGCTTTTCCCTAATTTCCCAATTAATTAGACTGCTACTTTCTTTCTACCTATGCAGCCAGTTGCTCCCTTTTCCCCATCCTGTAAGACACTGATGCATAAAATAGTTTGGGTTTTTCTGTCATTTCGCTGCAGTAGAAGCTCGTGGCCCCCTCCGCGAGCCAGGGGCTCGTGCTTGCCACTAGGCTCCTGCCTGCCCTCGGAAACCTCTGTGGCACGGGCTTGGGGGGTTTTTCCCTATAGGTTAACTCCCATTTTGGAGCTGTGTAGGAGCATCTCTAATAGTTGCATGGATGGATGGATGGGTTCAACACAGCCTGGAGACGCGAATCACCCTTTTTACTTATTTTCCCCGCAGTACTGTATCTGGATCGACGGGCTTAACGCGCTCTTGGGGAAGGACATGTCCAGCGAGCTGACGAAAAGCGACCTGGACACGCTGCTGAGCATGGAGATGAAGCTGAGGCTGCTGGACTTGGAGAACATCCAGATCCCCGAGGCGCCGCCGCCCATCCCCAAGGAGCCCAGCAGCTACGACTTCGTCTACCACTACGGCTGACGGACCGAGCGGCGGGGCGGGACGGGCCCGCTCCGGGCGGTGCCGGCGGTTCCGCGCGGGGCGGGGGCGTGGCGGGGGCGTGGCCGGGCGGG
>VZSF01005789.1:132056-172967 GCA_013398295.1 Chionis minor | reverse complement strand
GGGAGGGGGGGAGGCGGGCGGGCGGGCAGGCGACAGTGACAGTGACGGCGGCTGTCGGTCCCGCAGAGCTTCCCCTTCCCGCTGCTCGTCACCCTGCTGCACCTCCTCCTCATCTTCGGCCTCTCGGCGATCGCCCGCGCCCTGGCGCGCTGGCGCTCCGGCCGGCCGCGGGTCGCGCTTTCCTGGGGCGACCTTCTCCGCCGGGCGGCCCCCGCAGGTACGGCCGGGGCGGAGGGGAGGGGTCGCTGCGGGCGGGGGGGACCCCGCGCCGCTCTGGCGGCCCCCCTCCGGTTCCCGGGGCCGCGGGAGGTTTCTCCTCCCTGGGGTGGGGGCGAGAAGGGGGCGACCAGCGCCGCTGCGGAGGGTGCCCGGCGCCACGGGCCACCCGGGCGTTTCCTTAAGCAGGTGCAGGTGCGAGTTTCGGTTTGGGCACGCGGCCTCGGTGGGGCGTGACAAAAAGTAGCGACAAGGTGGAGAGGCCCCGCCGAGCGCGTTTTCCTGACGGCGCACGTGAGAACACGCCGGGAGAATCCTGCGCCTCCGCAAGTTGTCTCAGCGAGTTACTTCTTTCTGCGTAGCGTTGGTATCAGCCCGTGCCTTTACGTTATTTCGGGGCTTTCTCTGGCTGGAGCTCACTACGCAACTTCATCGTCCGTGACACGGGAAACCGTGGCAGCCAAGACCAAGGAGTGAAGCTCCCACTCGGAGCGCGGGACTCCGGCTGCTTCAGCAATTCGTTGGCTGTCCGTGCTGCTGGTTCAGTCGTCGTCGTCACGCTGTCTCGCACAAAACAGCACCTGGTTTGAGATCTCCGGTGAGGTTTGCAACGCCTTTACGTGACGTGCCCCATGGCTTCTTGAAAAACACTTTTTCCACGTCTGCAGCAGTACTGCTGTTCCGCACGGCATGCCGCTGGATCGGTAAAACCGTGTCCCACGGCAGAAAGTTTCTATACAAGGGAGAACAGCCCCTAAGAAGAGCTGCACCGGCGTTAAGGGGGTGCGCTGAGGGTTGTTGCCAGATGTGCTTCTTCAGGCTTCTCGCAGCGCCCCTCGTACTTACCCGTTACCATGCTCTGATACATTCAAAAAAGACTTTGTGCGAACCCATAGTGGTTTTCAGTCACAGGGAGGGCAGGCAGGGGTTATTTCTGTGTTTTTGCACGGTGAATGTCTAGTGAGCGCAGTGCTGAGCCCAGCTGAAACCACAGGGAACAGGACAGAAACATAAAGAGCTGAGGATACCTGAGCTGTGCTGTGACCAAAGAGTTAACCTGAGGAAAGCGTGGGTTTTTTTCTGGGTTTGCTCTGCTCTCTGTGTTCATGGTTGAGTAGCAGGGGGGTTTTGTGGGGTTTTTTGGTGGAATTTTTCATGTAGTGTAAGGCAGTTAACTTCAGGATTTTTTCTTTGATTTTTTTTTTTTAGCTCTGTCAACTTCCTTGGATATTGGGCTGAGTAACTGGAGCTTCCTATATGTCACTGTCTCCCTGTGAGTACAAACACCACCTTTCCTGGGAGCCCTCTGGTGGGGTTTAGAAAGTGCTTTGTGAAGGTCAGTTCCTTGAGGGGGTGTGAGGCTTGGTGGGGCGTGCAGGGTCCATGGTCGCTTGCTGGTAGCGTGGTACAAGTGGGTGATCTGGTTCCTAATACTACTTTGCCGGGAAGGACTACATCGGAGGAGACTGATGGTGTATTTTGGTCCTTACAGCTACACGATGACCAAATCCTCTGCCATTCTCTTCATCCTGCTTTTTTCCCTGCTCTTCAAGCTGGAGGAAGTGGTAAGGGTCCCACGCAACGCCTTAGGGAGGGAGAAGTTCAGGCCCGTGGAAACGGGCAGTATGTGTACAAGAAACATATAAGCAGAGGAACAATGCAATTGTGTGGATGAATCTGAACGAGAGGAGGCTCCAGGACTCTGTAGTGACTTTGTGTTTGCTCTCATCCAGAGGGTGGCATTGCTGCTGGTGGTTCTGCTCATCGCTGGAGGCCTCTTCATGTTCACCTACAAGTCCACCCAGTTCAACGCACAGGGGTTCGCGCTGGTGCTGTGTGCCTCTTTCCTTGGGGGTATTCGCTGGACTCTCACGCAGATCCTTATGCAGAAGGCTGAACTGGGTACGTAGGGTTTGGCGAGCTGGGGGTGGCGCTGGTAGCGGGGAGGGAAATAAGGAGGCGGTAGACCTTGCTGCAGAAACTAAACATCTTGTGTAGAGGAGTGTTTGAAACCTGGGCAGGGGGTATCTGTTGGTGGGTAATGAAGGTGGCTTGGCCTCTGCAGCGGTACAGGAGTGGGTATTACAAAAAAGGTTTATGTCTAGGAATGGTATTAATAAAGGCTCTAGGAGGTATGTTGTTCCCTGGCTTGTTGCTACCTGGTCTGTTATTGATTCTCCTCTTTCAGGGCTCCAGAACCCCATTGATATCATGTTTCATCTGCAGCCGCTCATGTTCCTGGGGCTATTACCACTCTTTGCGGTGTTTGAGGGTGCGTGAGTTCATTAGAGAAAGCAGGGATAGCTTTACAGAGTGGTTGGGGTGATTGCTTAGCAGTTTGTTGTTTGAGATGACTCACTTGGATAAGTGAACAGCTATGAATGTTACAAATTAGTTAGAGACCTGGAATTATAAGGACACAGATACACCTTATGCTGGCACAACAGGCAACACTGCCTGCCACACTTGTGGAAGTAACTGCCATGAAAAACTGGCTCCACATCCTCCTGGTATCGGAACGTGAGCAGCCCGCTCCCATCTTGTTGTGAGGAGTCCTGGGCGTTGGGAAAGGTACTCTGCTACTCACTGTCTTGTTCCTAGGCCTGCCTATGTCTGTATCGGAGAAGCTCTTCCGTTTCCATGAAGCAGGAATGCTGTTCTCTCTGGTAGGGAAGCTGTGCTTGGGTGGAATTCTTGCCTTTGGTCTAGGCTTTTCTGAGTTCCTCTTGGTTTCCAGAACATCTAGCCTCACCCTTTCCATTGCTGGCATTTTTAAGGTAAGGCATGGTTCTTGTGCTAATACTAGAAGGCAAGTACTGAGTCATCCCTAATGGTCCTCGTGCGGTGGGAACTTCCTTAGAGCCTTAGAAATCATCTCCTGTTATTTTTGTTCTCCTTGCATGGGAGCTTGATGCTTTACCTTGCAGTCTCTGCAGTGAAGTCCCTTGGTCCCTGATGGCAAGGGGCAGAGACTAGTGGCTGCTCTGTAAAAAATGTCATTAAGGTCCCAGGTTTGGTGGGATGTGGCACTAAAATGTGTGGGCCTCGTGAGCAATGTATGGTGCGGGAGGGAGGACGGGTGAGAAGGGCACGTGCTTGCATCTGACCTGGATACGAACAAACCACTGGTTTGAGCTGTCTCTTTAACCTAGTTTGGCACATTCTCCCCTTGTTTGAGGAATCAAGTGCACCTACTTTTGAGCTGAATGGTGACATGTGAAATTTCCCTGGTCTGCAAGTCACGGGATTCCCATGTAGCCAACCTATGCAGTCTCTATGCAGCAGGACTTAAAATCCTGCATCTGAGTTTAACAGGTCGTTCCGTTTCTAAACCCTGTACAACTCTGCTCACGGAAGAACGCGCTGATGGAAATTAGCCACCTGGCGTCTTGATCTAGCCTTGAGATGTAAAACGCCTCATGCATATCTCCTCAGGTCCTGCCCTGCCACTTGTCATGTTTTTTATTTCCACAGGAAATCTGCATTTTATTCCTTGCCACACGTTTGCTGGGAGACCGCCTCAGTCCCTTGAACTGGCTGGGCTTTGCTGTGTGTCTGTCAGGAATCTCCCTTCATGTCATTCTCAAAGCCATGAATTCCAAAGGTGAATTCTGTTTTAAACCCCTTTTTCTCTGTAGGTGTTCTCGCAGCGTCACCAGGAGCTGTGTGTAGTTCCAGGTCCTTGCCAGCACCAGGTTTGATGGGTGTTGTAGCGAGTTTGCCACTAAACGGGCTGTCTGCATGCAGGTGAAAAAGCACTGAAGATACACAAAGAGGCCAGCTCCGACCCCGACCTGGAGCTGCTGCTGCGCCACACTGAGCGTGGTGAGGAGGAGGAAGAGGATGTTGAAACCCCACAACAACACTGACTGAACGCAAAGCACAAAGGCCCCTGCTCTGTTCTTACCAAACCTGCCCGACAGCTCTCTAGGAGGGAAAGTCCAAGAGTCTCTGTCTGTGGCCACCCAAAGGAAAGCCAGGGCCTGGTGGGAGAGTCCTGCTGCACCTTGGATCTCTAGATGCTGCACAAGGAATGAGCAATATCCCTTGTACGGAGAGCAAACCTGGAAGATGAGCCCCGGTTCAGTGGAAGTAGAACAGCATGGTGAGACTGGGAAATCCCATAGGAAGCTTATTAGGGAATGCTGGAGGCTGTACGCTTAGAGTATAGATCATGAGCTGTAGAATGAGCGTGGACGTGTCTGAACTGCAGGCTAAGCGGTTCAGGGGTGATTTTAGTGTTGTTTAGGCTTTGGCTTCAAAAGAGAAGGTGGATATACCTTCCCTTACTTTCTCTACGGTTCTGCGAAGTAGGAACTCCCATCTTGGTGGGAGCAGATGACTATGTATATAAATCCATAGACTTGTCCCAGTGAGAAGGAGCCTTTGTGCCTGGTGACCTCCCGTGTTTTGTGTGCGTAGTAAGGAGACAATTAAATGCTGGTATTTGGGACCAACTGAACAAACCCAAATGATGTCGGTTAGAGGAAGGGCAGGGATGCATGAGTACTTCTGGCCCTACAGGCCAAGGAGAAAGAGAGAGAGCAGAAGCACAGGAGATCTAGCTTGAGCAATAAGCTTATCAGAAATATGTGGGTGAGGGGGGATATTTTATTTTATTTTTTTTTAAATAAACTGATTTTCTGATTTCCTTTTGTCTGCATATTATGCACCTATGCTTCATCAAGCAGAGGTTATTTGTCTTCTGAACTACTTTCCTTTTAGACCCACACTGACCTTGCTACTGCATGCCTGATTGTTTTTGAGGCCTGGCACACAAAATACTTCCCCATGAACAGGATCCTTGATCTCTAAGACTAGGGGGAATCTTCCTGTAAGCTGTCATATCTGTGCCAGCCAAGAGAGCATATTGACTTGTCTGCCTTCATGCACGAACAAGACACCGTATCCCAAGACAACTTTTGGTATTGTGGCTTTCTGCGGGAATCTTATCTCTCTGTCCCGTTGGATTGCATTAGTTAGTGCTACAGCCTCATCCAGGAAAGGGGAATGGTGCAGGATATAAGATGTGTCTTTTTACTTTCTGCTAAGCCACCAGTCATGTTGGGCAGGTGCCTGGTTTTTTGCATGGCAAAAAAAATGTTGTTCGATGCTAGCCTTTGGAGTTTTTGGAGTGGGAATAACTTGAGAGAGCTTCCCAAAGGCATTAACAGTGTGATCTTTCTCCTGAGCGGAGCTGCATATTGAAGTGAACTTCTCATATTCTGTTTGAGAACTCGAACCATTTTGACTAGACTGTCCCTCCGTTGCTCTTGCTTCATAGTTTTCAGATATGAAGTCTTTCTTGATGACTTCAATCAAGAGGACATCGTGTAAAAAACTGGTTCTGAAGAAGAAAACTTTTGTTAATAATGATGGTCTTTAATGATATTCTAATCGACACTGGTAACTTGGTTTGGAGCAGACAGCAGGTGGTGCAACTACCTCATGTAAAGCTACTGAACCAGCCGTTCCAGGCCAGGCTGGCACACCAAGGGATCTTGTGCATCGAGTAGGATGCACGCTGGAGCTGTGAATGGCTTGGTCTGTGCCTGGCTGGATTTTCCAATAGCTGGGGCTTGTGGTGCTTCCAGCAGGAGTCGCCCTGTTTACCCTGCTGGTCAGTGTAAGCCCCAAGCACTAAATACTCTGGACTTGATGTGGGACAGTGACGCTTTCTGAACGTCGCCTGTGTTTAGCAATACCGCAGCTGCTCTTTGCATTTCACTTTCCACTGTCCTAGAACTGAACCTTGCGCATCCTTCTACCGTGTAGCTTTCAGACTGGGATTTCAGGTCCCTGTAAATCCAAGGTAAAGGCGACTTTGTTCACAAGCCAGGATTTGTAACACATAAGGTGCTTGAAGATGAAATTTGATTGTGCAAATGCAAGTGCTTGTGAACTGTAGAGCCCTGTAGTCTGTTGCTTCCAGTCTCGTTTTCTCTTTAAGATAGAGGGGATGCCCTAGAACCTAGTGTCCACATTTAGCATTTCTGATCTAGATGGAACTTCCTGGCAACAAATACGACATTGTCATTCACTCCGGTGAAACACGCTCAGAACATCTCTTGGGACAATCAGTTAGTTCTGCGCCCTTCCCTGGACAGTTGCCAGCTGCTTGGTTCCAGCAAGGTAAGGTAGATGTCTGTTACCTTGTTCAGTAAAATTTTGTGCTTTTCAGAGATAAGGATAAGAGAAACCTGGAAATAAGAGCAGTGAAAGTGTCTCTACTGCTTCATGATTTTGCCACAGCATACGGTACAGTCAGTCAAGTTTGCTTGTGAGACTGACTGGGCATCATTCACCTATCTCGGAAGGAATCCTGTTCTAGTTCCTTCTAGTATCCAGATAGGAATGGCAGACGATCTCTGTCCTATTCCTGCTCATGAATTTAAAAAACCCTTATGCAGAGCTTGGTGATAATTAATACTTGATTTCTCCTTGAGATTCAGTGAAGGAAGAAGTTTTCCCCCAGCCTTGTAAATCCAGGTAGGGATCTTGTGCAAGAAGGTTCATGGTGTGGCATATTCCTCAGGTGCTTCTGTGACCGGCACACAGCAAGGAGGCCTCTAATTCGGCTCATGATGAAGTACTGCTGCTGCTTTTCTGGGTCCACAGTGCTAGGATGGAAAGGTTTTTCACGCAGTGGCAGTTTGGGACTTGCTGAAGGTGCTCCTGCACGGATTCCTGCCTGGGACTCTAATCCACAGAGTCCTCTGCTTCTGGGAAAGCACTGCTGTTTTGCAGTCTTTACATGACTTTTCCCTGTGCAGTTTTTTCTGCAGGAACCTCACTGGGGTGGAGTTGACTCTGCTATGACTGCTTGTGTGCAGAACAGGCAGAATCTGTACTTTGCCACTCCACTCTCCCTTCATCCCTCCAACACATTTTCTATGTCCCAGCTTCTTTTAGGAGTAGTGCAGGAAGGAAGTTGTTTCTTACCTCCCAGTAAGCACCCAGTAGCTCCTGTGGGGACCTCTTTAAAACATCTTGCCTGGCAGGACTGCTGGCAGCAGCAGTGCTGTCACCAGTCTGAAGGCTTTACCTGGGACTCTGCTTTTATCCCCCAGATTCAATCAGAAGGTCAGGACTGGAGCAGGCCCAGTGTCAAATCAAACATTAATTAAACTGTTTGTAAATATGCTTCTTTCTGACCAAGCACCTACCGTGTTCCGGACCCAAGAAACGGCATGGTTGAACAGCTGGCTGTGTCCCCAGTGTCCCTCTTGCTCCTGCTGTAATGTGTGTAAAATGAAGGTGCAGATACTGATAGTCATGTTTAATATTTCTACCTGGGAATCCCAGGAGGCAGAATGCTCTAAGGGTTTCTGAAAACTGCAGTGATGCTTCCTGTCCTCTCAATTCCACCTTTTACTTTATCTTTTCATTATACCCTGTAGGTGGAGCTTAAGAGCTTGCTGGGGCAGGGACTCTGCGTTGTTGCCTTTGAACTTAGAGTGTGGATTTTAAATTATGATGTGCTTTAAAATTAAACTGTAAAAATGTCTGGGTTTTTTTTTTATTCCTGAGGATTGGTTTCTGCATTCTTTTCATAAAAAGAAAGGAGAGAGGATATACATTGACAATCTGATCTCCCTATTCTAGATGATTTAAGGAAAAAAAAAAGCAGCAACTAGATCTCTGTATGTCTGGATGTTTTAGCTTTTGTGGGATATGTTTGTCAATTAATGGTGTTGGGTACCAAGTTAATTGGTAGATGCAGGTGAGGAGTTCAATAGCAGAGGTTCAGGAAGAAGAGTATGGAAAGGATGGATAGCAGTCTGCATCAAACCTCTCATAACAAACATCTCAGGCTGTAAGGGATAGCATATGACGAACTAGCAGTGAGGAGCTGTTCCTGAGAAACTGGCCGAGATATAGAACCTAGAATCAGCATATCCAAAGGATGTTTAGACTCTAAATGACTGTTGTGTTTGGAAAATCTGGGGCCAGATACCCTGATGGGGAAGCTGAAGAAGTTACGCTTCCCTGCGCACTAGTGGAAGGTTGACTTAATGTGTACGTGGCTTTTCTACTGCTTTGAAAGTCCTTTTTTGTCTGTTTTATGATAGAACTACTCCTCCTATTCAGATGAAATGGCACATTGGTTTAATAACATCATTTGGGACGGCATCTTCCCCACTGGCTAAAGCTCCAGAACGTTAGAATCACAAGGTCTAGGTTCAGTCAGACTTGCTAGAATAAGGTGGGAAGGGGCAGCTGTTTCACAGCATTTTCAGGACTCATTTGAGACATGGAAAAATTTGCATGATAGCTCATCAGAGAGAGAAGGCACAAGCCCCTGGGTGGGCATAATTGGAAAATGCAATTTATTCTTGAACCCTGATAGCTTTGGGAGTTTTCTAGTGCTAGGAGTCTTCAAGTCACCTTGCATATGATTTACCCACTGAATCTCTGATCCTTTAGCTTCTACTTGAACAGCTAGATCAAGAATTGTATGACAAGCAGAGGTCCACCTGTGCACTAGCCTTGAGTCAGGTCTCTGTGAGGTGAAGGCTCATGGGCCAGCCCCAGCATGCTACAAAGAGGTGAGAAAAGACACTGTTCGCCCTTTAGCACCTCATTTCACAAGTAACCAAAGCAGGAATGCGAACAAAGCCATGTGCCCAGCAGGAATGTGAAACATACGTGCTCGGCTGTGCATTAAAAAAGTGGCCCTCCCCTTTGGTGTAAGAGAGCATCTTCTTGGAGTCCCATCAGGAACCATGCAGCTTCACCAACTTTGGGGGTCTACTGAGGCCCCTCTCCTGCAGCTGGGGGTTCTTTTAGCATCTGTGCATCAGTGTGTTTGTCTGAGCAACAGTCCTGGATCTAAATTGCTTTCTCTAGCCTGGAACGTTCCTGCTGAGCTCTATGTGCACCTGCCTTCATGGGTCTGTCATGCACTCCCGGCCATGTGTGCAAGGGTAGCTGTAGATCTGTAATTTAAGAATGGAAATGCACCTCCCTCACTGGAGTTTCAGAGCTCCAGCATAGAAGTTTGCATTTAAAAGCAGCGTAGTGTGGGGTATAAATGTCATTGCAGGTGCCTGACTGGGGTTACCAAACAATGAGCAGCAGCAGCAGCTCTGCTTGAGTCACTTCATCTTCCTGCCATTAACTGACCAAACAGAGGGGGCTTTTGCACTCTAAACTGTTGTTGAGTGCTTGGTGTTGCCTGGGAAACGTAGAAGGAAAATGAAAGGATCCTATTGTTTGTGGGTTTATCTTGCTTTTGTAGCAGCTTCTGGTGAGAGCCTTAACTTTGCAAGGGAGGGAACACAGTGTGTGTGTTTCCCACACCCCCTGTGCCAGCGTTGCTGTTCTTGGTCCAAGATCTGCTTGCTCTGCCTTTTCTCACCCGCATCCTCTGTGTCCGCTCTGCCTCGCTCCTTCAGCACTGGCAGGAGCACCATGGTGGAGGATGGGCAAATCCTGTGATTTGTGGTGGGTGGAACTCGCCCCTCTCGGTGACCTGAGACCAGTTCTCCCTCATAAATTTCAAGGCTCGGATTAAAGGGGCTGCAGAGGTGAGGCGTAGAGACGGCGAAATGGGGAAGCAGTGACAGTGCTTTGGAGAAATGGTCCAAGATTGACTTTAAAGCAGCGAGGCGCAGCCACCCTGTTGGCCAGAGCTGTCTTTCTCAGCTCTCCTCCCCTACCCGTTACACATCTGGACCTTCCAGCAGCACTTCCGTTCCCTACATTTGGAAAAGCAACAAGTTAGGGATAGAGGGTCTGTGATGAATGCTTTCCTATCACTTTTTGACCTTCGCTGCTGCTTGTTCCTCTCTGCTTGTACTTTCACCGACTGCTGTGTCTGCAAGGCTGCTCTGTACTCCAGAGCTTTGCCCAGACCCCAGCTCTGTTGGCTCTGAGGCTGACCTGCGGAGGATGTCTGGTGCGGCGTGTCAGATGGCGCAGGGCAGAGTGCTCTGTTCGTGGCTGCTTTAGTGCTCGCTGCCAGCAAGAGATGTTGTAGAAACAAAGCGGAAGCATTGGCTGTATGGAGAGCTGCAGCAGAGCCCGTTTGAATCCACCGCGAAGCTGCTAGGGATGCTCTTCTGTTTGAAGGGCCTGATGCTGTCCTGAGTGCCCCCTTCCTTGGACTCTGACTCCCTGAGAGCCTGAGGAGCCTCGGTCTCCAGCTCTGCCCTGGAGCTCTCAGAGCAAGTCTTGATTGCTTGCTGCAAGGTGTACCTGATTTTGCAGTCTCAGCTGGTGCAAGCAGTGGGTTTAGTGTAGGAGATCAGTGAGTAAAGTACAAAGGCTTTGGCAGGGTTAAGTGCAGGAACTAGCAAGAAGAAAAGGGTGAAAGTTTTGTGATTCTTTGGGAAAACGGCAGTGTTCCTCTCTAGGCAACTCTACTGGGGCATGGTGTGGGCCTCCTCTGTCCGTATATTCCCTTGTTGCCTTCCCCAGAAGCCTCAGGGGTTGAGGGGATGTGTCCTAGCTGAGAGGTCACTACCTACCTCCTAGGGTCAATTCCTGGAGTAGGTAATAAAGGAATTTGTTTGGCCTCATCCTCACTTTTGCTGAAATTGTAGTCCTGCCTTCAAGCTGGGTCACGCTGCGCCTGGATGAGGTTTCACCCAGGAGCCAGGACTGGGGTCTTGGGTGGCTTCTTGGGAATATGGCAGAATTGTGGGCAAGCTCAGGAGGGGTGAAGTGGGACTGTATGCTGGTGCAGGGCAGTGCAGCGGAGTGTTAAAGCAGCCACACAAGTTGTTGAACACTGTCCGTCTCACTTGAACGGGCACTAACATTTCATGAAAGGAAGAAAGAACCCCTGCCCACCCTCTTTCATGTAAGGAAAAAACCCTACTGTGCACTCAAAATGCCAGAAACGGAAAAAGAGGCAAGGATGAAGGACTAAAAGAGACAGGAGTGCTGCGGCAATGGCACAAAGGAAATGAGGAGGCGCAATCTTGTAGTGACAGCAGTGAAGTGCAGACTTTAGGCGTGAAGAGGTAGGGTTGGAGTCTACTGAGGAGACAGGATGGAAGTACGGAGGGAATGGGAGTGGGAGCTGGGAGTACCAATAGGATCCTGTTTGCCTCTGGAAATAAAACTGCGTGGCTGTGCAGCTCTTTGACCTCCCACAGAAGTAGTCGAGGCCTCTTGTTGTTGCTGAAACTGTTTCAGACTTGGGTGGGAGCCCACCCAAGTGGACTTGGGACTGGAAACACAGGGTGAACGCAGCCCTGTGCGCAGGCGCAGGGCGGTGAGGTCTCCTGCCTTTAAGAGGTCCCTTTGCGCCACAGTATGGTCTCTGCACTCTTGTGAGAGGAGCAATGAAGCTCCTTGGTTGTGCAGACTGTTTTTTGGTGAGCCCCGAGTCAGGGGCCGCTTTAGGGGCTGGGAGAGGTAGTTTTCTGTGCAGTCAGCCATTGCGTGGCTCGGTTTGGTTCTGCCCCTCTTCCTCCAAGGAGCAGTGTGACGGCTGAACGTGCCGGCCCCGCTGCTGGGCGCTGCAGTGCTGGGCAGACCTGCACAGGCGTGCAGCAGCGCGGACACACGAGCCCCTTTGCTGGGGAGAGCACACAGGTATGTTCATACTGGGCAGGCTTTCCTCCCTCTGCGCGGACCCACACACACACACGCAGGAAATAGAGTGCTGTCATTGAATATTGATAGTGTTTGAACTAATTAACCAGCGGAAGCAAAGCTGAATGAATCTCAGAGGTGCTGCTCTCCTTCTGCAAACTCTGCTCTTGCCTGTAAGACCAGGTGTTTACATGTGGGCTGATTTTTGCCCCCCTACCCATTCCCCCGGGGGACCTCTTTATTTGAAGAACAGATGCTTGGCTTCCTGCTGAAATTTCAGTACAGTTAACATCCTGAGGGCAAGCAGAACATCTCCCCCAGTCCTCTGCCCAGCAAACAAGGTGTCATCAGCAAGCCTTCCTGCGGGAAAGCCAGCCTGGCTCCCAAACACACAGGAGCAGCGAGGCAGAGTGGCAACACGGGTCCTGGCGCCCGGCGGTAGGGCTGCTTCAGGCTGTGCTTCATTTCTTGGTTCAGCTGAACATCTCTGTGGTTTTTATTACGTGGTTTGCGGTCGGTGCCCAGTGAGGTGGGGAAAGGGGCGCTCAGGGTGCAGGCAGGGTGGTTACCCCCCAGCCTGGTGCTGTAAAGGGCTCACATTCATCTGTGCTCTTTGCACTGACAAATAATTGCCCCTGACTCTACACCCCTACTTCTGCACTGAGGTGCTTTTCTTTTTTTTTTTTTTTAATTGTTGGAGTATTGGAGTTTTGATGTTCACAGCCTCGGGTCCCTGCAGCCCAAGGAAGTTGAAGGAACCTTTGCTGCTAGTCTGCACCCTGTACTTGGAAAAAGCGCGCTTTTCTGGAGTCGTGCTAACCTGAGAGGTTCTGTGTCCTGCAGTTGCTTGGGGAGTCGTATTTTGGGGGTGAACTGTTTGTCTTGCTTTGCGTTAGGAACGGTGATGCAGCCAAAACTGAGCTGTGTCTGAGATGCAGGAGAGTGGTGGTGTTTGTGGTGGGGTTTCCTGCGGAGGGACCAGCTGTGCTGAGTGCAGTTAAGCCTCCTGTGAGGAGCACGCTCTTCCAACAGGACAGGTAGCTGTGCCACTCGCCTCCCGTCTCCCAAATGGTGGTCTTGTTGCCAGGAGCTAGGACATCTGAGCGCCTGGCTGGGCCTTTGCTGCCAGCCCTGCTTGCAGGGGAGCAGTCTGTACCTGCCCTTCCTCTGGACCTTGCCAGCAGCAGAGGCTGCTGCCAGCTTCTGGCTGCCTGCCCAGTGAAAAGTACCAGAATTGACCATGCGATTGTTAATGAAAATCACAAGCAGGAAGACACAGCCAAACCCTGTAATTGCACTAATTGGAGCCATCGTCGTCAACGTGCTAAGAGCCACTCTCCTGGTCTCAGCTTAGTAATTCTAACCTCGTGTTTCAGCACCTCTGTCACCCTGCACAAGGCAGACCCACCTGCCATGTGGACATAATTCACTGTATAAAGGGAGCTGGAAGGTGTTATGTCCCTTGTCCTATGGACTTGGGCAGAGCCCAGGCGTGCCCCAAAACATGTTTCAGTGGCTGCTTGTAGGCCTGGGTGCTTGGGGTTGTTCCTGCTGCAGGCCAGTCATATGGGGACATCACGTAGAGAAGCTCCCTGTTTCTTGCAGGCATCCTTACGCGGTACTGTCTATGGCTTGTGCCTGCAGTTTCGTAGATTTTTAAGGCCTGAAGTGACCATTCATTTATCTAGGGCCCCTCTGTAACTCCCAAGTAAGAAATACCATTACTCTGTTCTGCCTGTAATGAACCCAGTGTGTCTCAGCTGATGTATCTTCCCTGACAGGGTGGAGGATGCGAGGAGGCAGAGCAGATGGCACTTCTCAGGTAGCATGGCCCTGTGCTGTGTTTCCTATTTACACTTTGCTTGACTACAGGCTCCAGCCTCCTTTATTAACAAAGAGCCCTTTCACACCAAGTATTTTTTCTCTGTGAAGTGCTTATAATCAAATCACCTCTCAGGCTCCCTTTTTGGTGAGATAACAGACTGAACTCTTTCATTCTGTCCCTGACAAGTGTTTTCTCCAGCTTCCAAATCACATTTGTAATTATTCTGTACATCCTCAAAATCCTTTTGGAGATGTGGGCACCATATCTGACTTGCAGTGCCGGGCAGGGGGAAACCTTGCCAGTTTGCACCCTATCCACATCTCTGAGCTTTCTACCAGCATATCACCTACTGAAGATGTGGAGCAGGGAAAGGGTGCTCTGTGTAGAGCAAAAAGGACCCTGATGTGCTCCGATGAAAGACTAATTTCCCCTCTACTTGATGCTGGCTCAGCTGGGTCAGCACTCTTGTGACCCGCTGAGGTTCTCCCAAGGCACCGTCCCTCCAGATGAGCAGTTACAGGAGGATGAAAGACGAAGGGGCAGCAGTTTTTTGCTGGGAATTCCACCTACCGTTGTTCTCTGCCCATCATCCCAACACTACCCCTGGATCAGCCACCTTCCTCACTGCCACATCACTCCAGAGAAGCAAAGAGGGACTCTGGGCAGAGAAGAGGGGGGAAAGGCAGTTGACCAAGAAGGGCAGAAAAACGGGGCACAGAAAACAAGGAATGTGCGTAGTTAGAGATCACACAATGGCTGAGGTCAGAAGGGGCCTCTGGATGTCATCTTGTCCAGACCCCCTGCTCCAGCAGGGCCACCTACAGTTCGTTGCCCAGGAGCATGTCCAGATGGATTTGAGTATCTCCAAGGATGGAGACTCCACAGCCTCTCTGGGCCACTTGTGTCAGTGCTCAGTCACCCTCACAGTGCCAAAAGTGTTTCCTGGTGTTCAGAGGGAACCCGCCTTGCTTCAGGTTGTTCCTGTTGCCTCTGGTCCTGTCACTGGGCACCACTGAAAACAGCCTGGTTTTGCGCTCTTTTCACTCTCCCTTCAGGTTTTTATATATATTGACAAGTTCCCCCTGAGCCTTCTCTTTTCTGGGCTGAACAGTCCCAGCTCTGTCAGCCTTTCCTCATGTGGGAGGTGCTCCAGTGCCTTCACAATCCCTGTGGCCCTTTGCCGGACTCTCTCCGGTATGTCCGTGTCTCCTGTACTGATGGGCGCAGCGCTGGACACAGTACTCCAGGCGTGGCCTCATGAATGCTGAATAAAAGGGAAGGATCATGTCCCTCAGCCCGCTGGCAATTCTTCCCCTAACGCATCCCAGGATGTCATTACCCTTCTTTGCGGCAAAGGCGCATTGCCAGCTCGTGTGGAGGTGCAGGGGGTGCGCAGCTAGAGGGCACAGGTGCAAGAGCTTGCCCTGTCTGGCACTCTGAGAGGGTTTGCTGGGGCACAGAGCTGTCCTGCAAGACCCGCACTAGCATAAGTACCCCGACCATTTCACCTTGTGCTTTCCAGCCTGGGAGAGCTGGGTAATTGCTTTATCTATCAGAGCTCCTTGCATTAACAGGCAGTAATTGGCACCTGTGTTAAAGAGCCTGGTTTCAATTACTGCTGAATGCAGTTCAAACTCCAGAGCTGAGAGATTACATGGGGGAGGAATGGTAATGCTCATGTTTACTCTCTGTCTTTCCACCAGGTGCTCCTCTTCCCCCAGGGATGAAGCAGTTTTTGCATTTCTTGCTTGTGCCTTGAATCTGCAAAACCGCCAGCAAGGGCTGCATGGGCAACACAGCGGCGTGCCTCTGGGGAGCACGGAGAGCAGGCGGAGCTGGCACCGTGCTCCGCTCTCTCCTTCCTCGCTTGGGTGTTTCTTACAGAAGCCTCTACTACAGTGGAATGGTAGGGCCGCAAGGTGCGGGAGGGAAGTGGTCTTTGTAGGTGGTGGTGCTCCCCCAGCCCCACGCAGCAACGATCCCAGGGCCTTTCCCAGGGTCTGCCCTCGGCTGTACATCTCTCTCTGGCTTCCACTGCATCAGTGCGCCCCTGTGTGCTGGGCCCAGCCCCCTTCTGCTGCCATTTATCATTTCTGATCCAGTAAATTACAGCACCGTTTAAATGCCCAGGGATTTGTTTTCTGTGTTTTAGAGCCATGAGCTCTTAAATTTCCATTTGTTTAGTGGGTGATGAATGGACGGTTGTGGTTGGCGCTGGAGCCATGCGGAGGGGTGGGAGAGCTCAAGTCAGAAGGTTTGGGCTTTACTGAGGCAAAAGGGAAGAAGTGCTTTACTGGGCACTGAGGGAAGAGTTTTATGTCTGATGTCTGGGAGGAGGGAGGGAGCTGTTGTGTGGGATTCCAGGGCAATAGGCTTCGCTACGGGAGCCAGGGCTGGGAGTCTCAGGTCCTTCAGCTGCCTGAGGGGCTGATTGTGGATAGGAACCCTATCATCAGGAAACAGGGATAAGTGGAGATCCTCAGCACAGAGGGCAGTGGAATGAGGAAGCAGGCTGGGATGGGTGGCAGAAGTGCAGAGGGCTGGCTACAGGCTTTTGGGGAAAGACTGTGCTGGCATCCAAGGAGTGCTGCAGCTTAGTGGCTTCCCAGTGGCAGGAGGAGTCCTGCTTGATGCTGGAAGTTATGTGGCTCCTCTAAAATGGGTTTTTACAAGAAGGAAGGAAATGGGTTCAAGTTGCACCAGGGGATTTTCACTGAAAGAGTTATCAAACATTGGAATAGGCTGCCCAGGGAGGTGGTTGAGTCACCGTCCCTGGATATGTTTAAAAGTCACGTGGATGTGGTGCTTAGAGACATGGTTTAGTGGCGGACCTGGTAGAGTAGGGTCAGTGGTTGGACTAGATGATCTTAAAGGTCTTTTCCAACCTAAATGATTCTATGAAAATCGCCATTGCTGATAGCGAGGTCCAGGACTGCTGGGAACAGGCACCAACCATCCTTGGGGAGGTGGGCCCTGAGCAACCCCAGCGTACAGCCATGGGGGAAGCCACAACATGTTCGAGGTGGCAGCTGTTGCCCAGTGCTGAGAATGGCCTCCCTGAAGACAGTGGGGTTATTTACCACTGATCTGTATGTGCTTCTGTCAGTCCCTCTTCAGCCAACACACCCTTTGTCGCGTTTGTGCTGCTTTAGCTTTTTTCCTTTCTTCTCCCCAGTAACCTGGAGGCAAAGGCTGCACCTGCACCACAGTGCTTAAACTGTGGAGATGTGGGGCATGTGGGGAGCGTGGCCATCACCGCATGATTGGTTTCCTTCCTTCTCTATGTGCCTGTGTTCTTGCAAACGCAGTTTTAAGTCAGCCTGGCAGCGCTTTGAACCTGTCAAAAGGCTTTAATGCTGGATGTAACCTTCGCTGCATTACTTTTGTCCCACAGTTGAGTCTGAGAGTCCTGCCTTGAGCAATAATAAATTCCTGATCTAAGCTGCTCTGCCTGCACTGCTGATGCATTTCAGTTTTCCCCCTCTTCCCTGTCTTTTCAGGCTGCAGGCCACTGGGAAGAGCCTGTGAGAGGCCCCCAGCTCTGTTCTCCTACACCGGGGCACGGTGCAGCAGCCATTCCGTTGCCCTGCACCGCCAGCACTTGCATAAGTGGCAGGAGTAGGCACAGAAGGAGTTAAACAGTGCTGGAAAAATTGGTGTTTAATCCATTGCTGTTCCTTCTAGCAAACCTAGATGGGAAAGTGCCTCCCTCTTGGAAATAGCGCCTCTCGGAAATGGAAATGCAGGATGACTGGGGATTAGGGTGCCTATCACTGGAAATGGGTTTCTTATCATCTCTATGAGCTGAATTGGTGGGACAGCCTCTGAAAATTGAATTGCCTTCCCTGTTTCTGTCTCTGCCATTGCATTCCTCCTGTTCTCTAGCCTTGCACCCACTTTCCCAGTCTCTGGCCTCCCTTGTCCCCGTCCTCAGCAGAGCAGGAGTTGCCTCCAAGAGGGTGCTTGTCTGTGGAGAAGGATTGGCCCAGCTGGAAGGTGGGCAGAACTGGCTACATCTGGGAAGATTCATCCTGTGGATTCTCAAGGCCAGGAGGATGTAGTCCCTCTTTCCAAGCTTCCCTCTGACCCTGTGTGGACAGTGGTGGCCTGGCAGAGCCTGGTTTAGGGCAGCATGAGCGAAGGTGTGAAATGATCAGAAGACATCAGGCACAAGTGGAAATGAGAGCTGGGGATGAGGACCTGGGGGCAGGGCAGGGGGGAGGCAAAAGGGAAGATGAGAGTAGCTGGAACCGATCAAGGAGACACCAGGTTGAACACATCAGAGCAGGAATGAGAGTGACTCCCTCTGAGACTGAACCCTGGGTCTTTGCTGTGCCAGGTGGAGGCGTCTCCCCGCAATCAGCGCTCAGGCTCTGTCCTGGGGTGGCCAAAGTGGCTCTTTGAGTTCCTCCTCACAGTCTCTGTGGTTTGGAACGTCCCACACCACAAGCACCAGCCAGCCTGTACCCAGCTCTGCATTGTTCCCAGGTGTCCCCACAGAGCCTGGGCAGTTCCCCGCTCCCCAGGCCCAGAGCAGGTGAGGCTGAATGTGGATTGAACACGTTCTCACTGCGGTCTGCGGTCTCGCTCCAGCCAGAGTGCCAGGCATTTCTTTTAAGGTTTTTGTTTCCGGGATCTGATTTGGAGATAATTCTGTTTTACTGAGCTGTATTTTACCATAGGTTGCCGGTGCCTGATTTCATCCTTGTCTCTGTCACAGTATGTTTTTTTGGAGGAAATTCCCATCTCTGTTAGAGTTATGTGATAAGCACAAGAGGTGCCAAGTGTATACCTGTCAGTGGTGGGGAGTTTTTTGCTGCTTTTGCAGAGCTACCATCCATGGTTAATGGAATCTGAAGCAGAATTCTCTTTCAGAATAGCTCCTCTGCACTGAGCCGGAACACATAAAGTAATTGCTGGACATCAGGACAAAGCCCCAGCCAAGGGCCTGGTTCCTCTTGCAAGAGCAGCTGTGCTCAGGTTGCAGAGGCTCACGGTCTGCCCTGCGACAGAGAAGTCCTCCCTTCTTACTGGGGTGCTGTTCTTGCCCTCTGCTGAAGGACTGACTCAAATTTGCTGACAAATAACGGGAAAAAGGTTTCCTTTAATTGTACAAATACTTCCTGACGTGCTGAGGGGCAGCTGCAGCCAGGTCCAGCCACATCAGAGGAGTGGGGAGCCTTTATCTGCAGCAAGGCAAATGACAGACAAAGGCATTGTATTATGTGAGGACCCTGTTAAAGAGCTGATTCCTGGAGTGGGATGCACATTTGCTCATTGATCCCCAGCAGCATCCACACTTGCATGGAAGGACACAGAGGTTTGTTACGCGTGATGCAGGTTTAGCCTGAAGTGGTGGCCGGGAAAGCAGGGGCAGGGATGGGGGCAGACCAGTGGCAGCCACAGAGCAGTCCTTAATGCAGTTTCGGAAAGTTTCCTTGTTTCCAGCCCCGCGTGCTTCTGCACAGCCTCAGACCTGCCCCGTGGCGCTGTGCCTGGGGAACAGAGCCATGGTGTTATCCCAGGAGTATTTTGCAAAGGGGTTGTTTCCTCAACTCTTTGTCCAGGGCCCAGTTCCTTAGTGTCCAGGTCTACCTGCACTCTGGCACAGGAGCAGCCTTGGTGGGGGCCAGCACAGAGCTGCCCCTGTGTCACTTGTGGGTATGAAGAGTCACCCAGCTGGGCACAGGGTGTATATTTTGCCCCATGGGGCCATCACAGCCCCCACTGGGTGTCACCATGTGTTTAACGGTTTATCCAAAGCAACTTCTATTCCATTTTGGGCTAAAACTGATAAATCAAGGTGACTTTGGAGAGAGAAATAATTCCTTTCCCAGGATTTGCATAATCCTGGCTGGTGATATGATAATGGTGTTTGTTAAAGACAGAACACAATGAATTAATACTGTTAAGTTGCTGCTGCAAAATGCAAAGCAGGTAATTTACTGTGGGTGCAAGGAAGGGTGTGAGCACAGCGGCATGGCTGTGGTACCATCAGGCGCAGGAGACTTGTTGCCACAGGCACGGCCAGGGTGTAGCACAGTCAGCAACGGGTACCCACATACTCTGCTTGGCCACGGCTAGAGGCTGCGCTGAGCTTGTCCAGGACAGCATTACCTGTTTCAGTCGCTTTTCCCACTGCCTCTGCGGAGCTGGGACATGCTTTGTCTCCCAGATCCTTCTGGAGAGCCAGCCACGCAGGGCCGGTCCCTGCTGGAGCAGGGACAAGGGAGCGGAGGGTGACATGCATCATGCCGGTGCTGAAGGGACCTCAGGGCACAGAGATGCCCTGGGGCAGCCCTGGCACTGCCCTTCATGCCACCTTGGCCACCCCCAGCAGCCAAAAGACTTTGATGCCATTCAGCCCCTAAGAGCTTTTCCTCCCCCTGTGAGGAGCGAAGGCCCTGTGGTAGGGAAGCCAGCCTGGAGAACTGCTGGATCTAGCCCCAGTCCTCAGCTTTCACCTCACGCAGCTGGGCTCAGCTGCAGGAATGGTGCTGCAGGATGAGCAAGGAGGACGAGTTGGTACGAGGCGGAGGTGGGGAGAGAGGCTGGGAAAGGCTCAGTGGTGCCTCGCTCGTTCCCGGGGCTGGTGCTGCAGCTCCAAAGCCATCCTTGCCTGCCAGACCCCACTGGAATCCTAATGCACCATTTATCTCTGCAGCTCCACGGCTCTATCAGAAGGAGATGCTGTGTGGGAGCCAGAGCAGGATTTCAAGCTAATTGGACTCTGTGTCTCCGTGGTTTCCCGTGTAGGCAGGCGACAGGGATTAGTGCAGTGTTTCTGAGGAACAGAGGAGAGCGAGGATGACCTGCATAGGGATTTCCTCCCGCATAGCCCCTGCTGCTACTTTCAGCAAAGGACTTCTTTTGGACAGGCTGTCGAGGCGGAAAGGCCCAAAGCAGTGCGTCCTCACTCTGTGACAACGTTGCTGGCTGTATCGCTTGTGCTTTTCTTAAATCTTTGAGCCAGGTGCAGTGCCCTTCCCAGGGAAGGAAACGGCTCAAACACCTCCTGAGCCTGAGCAAGCCTGACAATGGTCTGGTCTCTCCTGCTAACCTGATGTGGGGGAACCAGACAGGGAAGTCCAAGAACCGGTGGCTCCTGCGTGCAACCAGCAACCTGCCGGAGTTTGCTCCCCTTTCCCTCCTCACTTCCCTTCTCAGACCGAGCTGCTGGCTGGGAGCAGCGCCCGTTTGAACCTTCTCCCTTCCCCCAAGTTCCCAGCCTTTTTTTAGAGCCTGTCAGGGCGGGAGCAGGATTCACCTCATTAACACAGATTTATTCCTGTATAAACATTTCATTCCTTTAATTGCAAAGCAGTCATACTGCAGGCAGCAGTGGTAATGGCTCCATTTGCATGGGATGTTGAGACAGCATGCCAGGTGTGCGAGCCTGCAGCACAGTACGCATGGCACGCAGCCAAGCGCACGCACGGTTATGACACACCGTGGTGTCTACGTGTAGATGTGTGTGCTGGGCAACGCAGGACCCACCAGCCGGGGTAAGCATGTGGCCCTGAGTGCCTTGCTGTCCCAGCAGGGCTGTGGTGTCCCTGAAAGCTGCCGAGGTGCTGGGTGTCCAATGCTGTGCTGAGGGACAGCCCTGTGGCACTTGGATGGTGGGATGGAGCCAGAGAGCAGCAAGACAGAGGCACGGGCTTCTCGGGGCCCCTTGGCCTCCCTGGGGCAATGAGCTGCGTGTGGGGTCACTGTTTCATGGCTCCTGGCACGACAGGACATATCTTGGGTTCCCTGATCTGTGCAAAAGCATGTTCCCTGTGTCCCGTTGCCTTGCCAGGTTCAGTGCTTGCTCAGACAGCACAGGCTGAGCCATGCAGAAACCTGAGGGTGGAGAAGAGGGTCTGAGCTTTCCAGTCTGGTCTAAGCCAAACCAAGGGGAGATGTGTCCACCACTAGGGCCAAGGAGGGATCCCCTGAGGAGATCTGGGATGTGGCCTGTTCCTGCTCTTGTCACTTACTCCCTGTGGCACTACCAAAATGCCACCTTCTCCCAAAAGCTCCCTGGCAGCCCCAACCTGGCCATAGAGCGGCTCTGGGGCCCCGCTCAGCCAGGCATCAGTGCAGGAGGATGCACGCAGTCAACAGTGTCTGCTGGGCCCTAAAAGCAGGGGTGGCAGGTACTTGCCAACCTGCCTCTGCAGTTCACAGTCTCCGTTCTCCCACATACTCATCCAAATGTTAATTCTATGGACGCCTTTATAAATCTTGCAGCTTTCCCTTGTCCACAGGCTACATAGATTTCATCTTGTTGAGAGGTGACACTTCTGGCCTTTGGTACCAGGCTATCAATTTAATACTCTGAGAGTAATAAAAAACATGGGACCATATTAACTCGCAATTACTCTGCTGCTCCTTCCCGTAACTCTTTCTGTGCCATCTGAAATCCTAGGATGCTGAGTATGTGCCTCAGCTGCTGGCAGAGCCAGAGCCAGCGTCCCAGCTGGAACAACTACACGGCTTCCAAATTGTGAGTTGCGCTTCTCCTGCTTGCCAAGAAAATGGAGGCTTGTGCCCACCTCTCTGTTAGACCTGGCAAGCTGCAGAGACGCTTGTATCCTGCCTCTGAGACCGTTCCGTGTGTTCTGAGCAAGGGACTCCTGCAAGTCTGCCAGCCACACAGCACATTGATTTGCCAGGCTGAAAGGAAAAGCATTTCTCTGCTCGCTGTGAGACAGCCTTGCTGCCGACAAGCCTGGAAGAACATGTTTAGGTCATTCCATCAATGTAAAGGTTAAATGTTTAGCTGCAGCTATTGAAAACAAAGCAACGGCAGCAGCAGCAGCAACAACAGCAAAAGAATTGGATGCCTTATCAATGCCTGGGTGGAAGATCTGCATCTAAGCACCTACCAGGTATAGTGCGCCAAGGTCCTCACTGGGCAGTGCCCTGTGTCGAGAGCGCTGCTTCTCAGCGCTTTGTCACCTGTGGGCAGCCACGCAACAGCTCAGCCCCGCTTCACCCCGCTTGGCGGCTCCGCAAAATGGATTTTTGGACTCACGTTTTTGCCTGGGGATTTTGAAGAAGCGCCTGATGTTTTAAAGCGTGTCCGTATAATTTCTGCTCTCTGCTGATTAAGAGGGCCTCTTTATGCTGTAGCCTTCCTTTCAGCCACTCAACCTCTATGAGAATGCCAGTGACCTACTCCAAGAGCCATTTGAATATAGGTCTTTTGTTGCGTAAATATGGACCTGGAAGAGTCTTTTTTTTCTACCCTGAACATGTCTAGTAAATCAGTAGATTTCTCTTATGTTTAAGTTTATTGTTTTGCAAAGGCATTTTATGTTTGTATTTTAGCACCATAAAGCAGGTTGTATTTTGGACAGCATGGCTCGCAGCTTTCGTGATTTCATAACAACTTGCAATATGCATATTATTAAAAAAGCCTAAAACCTTATTGTGATGCAGTGTGTTTAACAGTCCCATAATGCCTGAATTCCCTCTTCCTACCACAACTGTGGGCATGTTACAGCAACTGTCCTGCTGCCAGGCCCTTGCCTCTGGAGTCCGGGCTCAGCCTTTGCAGTCCTGGGTCTAGCAGACCTGTGGAGTCCAAGGCAAACATCAGGAGACCCTTCTTTCAAGACATGGCTGGAGGTCCTGCTCCATGTGTGCCTTTTCTCGTCACGCTGTCTCCCCAGGGCTGGAGCTCTTCCAGGCTTTTGCTGGCATGGTCTGCCTGTGATGGGGTCCTTTGTGCCGGATGAGGGGGTTGCAGCAGCCTTTGCCGGCTCAGGAAGGGTTCTTCAGCTTATAGTCCTGTCTGCAGCATCCAGAGAAGCACCAGGTGCTCAGGGCCTCCATTCCATAGGACAAGAGGAAATGGCCTCAAGTTGTGCCAGGGGAGGTTTAGGTTGGATGTTCGGAAAAACTTCTTTACCAAAAGGGTTGTCAAGCATTGGAACAGGCTGCCCAGGGAGGTGGTAGAATCGCCGTCCCTGGAGGTATTTGAAAGACGGGCAGACGTGGTGCTGAGGGACATGGTTTAGGGGAGGTTTTGGCATAGGTTTATGGTTGGACTCGATGGTCTTGAACGTCTCTTCCAACCCAAGTGATTCTATGGTTTTATACCCAAGGCCAAACTCTGCTCCATGGAGGAGGCGATGGCTCGTGGTAGCACCTGTGTGAGAGCTGGCGAGGGGCTATGCTTAACCAGTCTGGGTGCTGCGGTGCTGTCACTCTGGTGCAGGGTGTTGGCATGAGGTGCTGGTCTGTGCAAGCTGCTCTCTGCAGCCTGTCACCCTTTTTCTCTTGGTCTCTGGCAGTTGCTGCCCCTGTTAGATGAGTGTATGATCCACTGCAACCCACACCCAGCTGGCCCCCCTGATGAGAGAAGCACAGCAGACTGTCTGTTGGGGGGGGACGTCATCAAAAGGCTCAGCGGGGAGCAGCGGTGTGACTGCTGGTTCATAAACTGGGCTCCCATGTGATGGCCGCCTTGGCTCCCCGCGCTGCTGTGCACCAGCCCAGCCACGGGGTGCAGCTGAATGGGGTGGCTCTGGGGCGCAGGCACCCCGCGAGCACCCAGGTCCCAGCTGAGCTGTCACCGGAGTAGCAGCAGCAGATGGATGTGGGAAGCCTTTAAATTCAGCACATGATCAATACTAAACTGATCTTCTGGAGTCTCTTATAAAATTACCCCAGCCTCACACATCTAATTGTAAAAAAATCACTCAGCACACTAGGGAGGTGTGAGAGATGCTGCAGACCCCGTTTAGGATGCGCAGAGCCAAAGTAAGTGACTTCACAATTGTTTCTTGCAGTAAATAATTCATCCACTTTACATTTGGTTTTATTGCTACCCCCATGCCCCTGCCTCGGTTCCTTTCTACCAGTTTCCCTCTCTTGTCCTGAAATTCCCGTGCTGGGCAGCTTCTGTCATTGTGATTCCCTACCACGCACACGTGTGTGCTTGAACAGACACGGACACAAACCTGTCCCAGTCCAACTTTTACCAATGGCTGTGCCAGGGAGAGCAGTGCTGGGGCACAGACGGTGCTGTTGCGCCGCTTGGCGTCAGCAGAGCTGGGCTGGGCTCAGTGTGGTCCCTGGCCTGGCTTTGCCACCTTGGTCTCTGCCCCAGCGCTGCTTTCACATGGCGCCAACATCCAGAGCTGCTCGGAATACGTGAACAATGCTAATAGTATTTCTATACTAATTAGCAATGCCATTTGAACAAACTCTCTCTTTATGACCCAAATTATCAGCCAGGTGCAGAGCAGGGGCTGACACACAGAAAGCGGCTGGGAAGGGGTAGGAAGCTACTCTGGCGTGGGACCAGGCTGGGGCAGGCACTGCTCACCTCGCGTCCTTCCAGAAGTCCTGGGCTTCCCCGTGCAGTCGGAGCCAGGAGGGACAAGGCAGCAGCTGGATGGGACCCGGTATGGGGGGCGCCACATCTGGGCTGGGGTGTCTGGTGGGCTCTGTCCTGATCACACACGCTTACCAGTGTGGACTCCAGCGGGCTCGCTGAACTGGACGGCTCGTGTGCCAACGCTGGTTGCTACAGCTTCTGAAAGCAGGTTGATGGGAGTCCCTGCCGTGGGATGAAGCTTGTCTGGCCCCGTCAGCTGAGGCAAGGGTGTTCCGAGCACCTCTGGAGCCCTTGGCAGCACACTAGCTCCTGGGGCATCCTGCTTCTGGGTAGTTTTGTGGAAAAGACCGAGTACAAATTGGGACGTGTCTCTTGGAGCTGAGAATTGTCGGAGTCAGGGAGAGCGTCAGGTGGAGCATCACAGCTGCTTGCCCTGTCCCTGTTCTGCTACTGGTGGTTACTCCTGGCCACTCTGGAGACACAACATGGGCTAGAAGGACTCTTGGGCCAGACTCTTGCTGCTTTCTGTGGAAACCATTTTGACTGTGTCTGGAGCCCTGCAGACACCGTCCTGGGAGTGCTCTCATTTGCACCGATGGGTGCTGGTGGCTCTGGTCTCACCTCTGGTTCTGTCCACCTCTGATTCCTGTCAAGGGTGGGAGAGTTGAGATCATGGTGGCTGTGGTCTGACCCGAACTGCGTCTTCAGGAACAGATCCTGCTTTTCAGATGTTGCCAGGCCATCTCCACTGGCTCTTTTAACACTCCTTCCAGCAAGGCAGCAGGTGTCCTTTTGGAGAGGAATGATCCCAGCATCAATATGGTATTTTGCGTGCTGGGCCCTTGGGATCTCTAAGTACAGGCCAAATCAGAGTTATTCTAATCCTCTGCTTTGTGAGGTGCCGGCAAGATTCCACCATCTGGGAGGCACTGGCTACTCTGGGTGTTTTGGCTCCTGACCAAAATGCCTGAAATGCCTCAGGGGTATTTCTGGAAGTGCCCCTTGGGGGCACCTGCTGGGCCCTGGGCTGTTGAGGGCTGGAGTGCCTCAGGCACAAGTTGCTCCTTGCACAGGAATCCCTTGGAGAATGGGTTGTCCCCCTGGGAGGTGTGAGTCCAAGGTCCCCGGTGCCTTCGGCATGCAGAGCTCTCCGCAGCTCCAGGTGGGCTCCTGCACATCACGGTCAGCATCCCCAGGAGCGACCCCTCAGCTGTGGGAAGGGACTCTCCAGCTGACCGTGGCCCCAGGTTGCCTGTTACGTCCCATCGGCAAAGCCTGGTCATGAACCTGGCACCCTAACCAGGGCGGGGAGGGTCAGGAGGTGCAGGCACAGCCCTGCTGGCCCCCCTGCCCTGGTTTGAGGTAAAACAGGACCAATTTTGTTCAGTAACTCTACTTTCTAACTAGGCCTCTTCTAGCTGCTGAAATTAGCAGCATATTGTGCAGAAAACTGCTCTTTCTCAGAGCGGTAAGACCCATGTTTGTAGCTGATGCCGAGGCACGGTGTGCAGAGAGGCCCTTGCTTATCCTTATTGCGATAACGACCACAGACAGACAACTTTGGTATTTGCCCCGTTGGACGGTCGGAAGCGGAAAAGCGTAGAGGGGTCCCACCTGTGGGGAGGAGCGGACAGGACAGGTGACCCAAACCTGACCAAACAGGGTATTCCATCCCATCTGCATCACACTCAGGATAAAAGCTGAGGGATCAAAGGGTCAGCCCTCTTGCTCTTGCTCTGGTTCTGGCTTTCCTTCTTCAATGGCCAGCGTCCGAGGAGGACTTCGTCTGTTTGTCTGCCTTTGATCCCAACCCGTGTGTTCCGGAATCCAGTTCTCTTCTGTTGCTGAGACCAGTCTGGGACTTCCCCAGTGCCTGCTGGTGATGTGATTGTCATCCTGGGAGCTTGATACAGTTTTGTATATATCTCATTATTTTCTTTTTATTATTTTATTCTTTACATTTCATTAAAGTAGTCTAGTTCTTACTAAACTAGTCTCTCTCCTCTCTCTCCTGCTTGGCAGGGGAGAGGGAACATCTGTCGCTCAGCTTGCTTGGGCCGATCCAACCCAAACCCATGACACCCCCCACCATCTCTGCTGTCCCGGGAGCAGAGCGCTCTGGATACCCCTGCCGATGACATCTGGTGGCACTTGGCACCTCTGGAGCCATCCTCAAGGCTCTGAGTTTGCTTTCCGTGCATGGCGTGCGCCTCGGCTGGAGCCCACACACTCCCCGTGGGTTTAGGCAGCCCGTGGGGGCGGCTGCTGGCGGCGTCCCCGTACCACCCCGCAGCGCCTGAGGGTCTGGGGCCGCACGCCGCCGCATCAAGCCGAGCTGACAGGCCTGGTGTGAAATAAGATGAATGGGCTGAAGTTGGTGAAAATGATTCTAATTTATAATCTGCTGCTTTGTGGAGCTCCTCAATTACTTCTCTCCAGATACATAAGTAGGCCACATGTTTGCTTTGCTTCAAATGTAATAAACATTACACTCTGTCCCCTGCTTTTGGTGCTGGTTCCTGTCAGAGCATTAGTCCCTATAGCTAATTCCTCACACCTGTCTCCCAGGCTCCTGGGACCTGGGCTGCGCACGGGGCGGAAACGCCAGGCTCCAGGAAACTTGTGGCACGGAGAGATAAATTGCTGATCAAAGGGCTAGTGCACGGTGCCTCTGAATATTTAGTGGCAGGCAAGGCAGCCCAGCCCGCTCGGGAAAGGGCTTTGTTCCTGTCGAGCTGTCTGCCCGGCTCCGCTCTGCGAGCAGCTGGGGCGGGATGGGGTGCTGGGATCTGCGCGCCCTCCGGCCACGAGGAACTGGGAGAAGCTGGGGTCCGCGGGGTGCGACACCGGCGGGGAGGCTGTTCTTCGCGGCTCTGCTGGGGTCTGGATGTGGCTGCAGAACCCAGGCGCTGGCGTCGGGCGGGAAGAAAAGTCTCCCCAACCGGAGCAGAAGTGGCCCCCGCAGCCGCCTTCAGGGGAAGGGCACCCCCTGCCCCGGCATCACCCCGCTCCTGGCTGCTGCTCCCGCAGCCTCTGCCGTGGAGCCAGGCCAGGAGCTGCAGCGCCGCGGCCCAGATCTCCTGGAAAAGCCGGGAAGAGGTGGGGAGGGTCCCAGCGGGGGAGCCTGCCTGGGACATTCATGGCCCTCAAGTGTCAAGACACCCAAAGAAAGGCCTGCAGCGCCTCTACAGCCACGGGCAGAACCTCCGGAGAGCCTGGGCACTGCTGGCCCGGGAAGTGCCAGTACCTTTGTCAGGGGGAGACAGAGGTGTGGGCAGTTCCTTGTTCCTTCAAAGGGCCCCTGTGCATGTAAAAAAAGAATGAATTTTGCAATACCTGGCTGATCCTTCTCACCTCGTTCCTCTCCTGCAGGGAATGGAGGTTGGCTCCAGATATCAAGGGTGCAGAGACGTCTGTGTGAGAAAAAGCCAAGTGCTGGACCTCAGGCTTTAGTTTTTGGTTTGATTTGTTTTGTGACCGATCACAATCTTCACTCTCTCTGCCTTGTTCTCTACCACCTATCCCAGTACAGTCATTGTGGTCTCTTCACCTGCCTAACAAGTCAAGCCCATCTCACAGGCACCAAGTGCGAAAATGGGTTGAAAAGCCCACGTTTTGTCTTTGCCGTCACATCTACCCTCCAATTGCAAGGCTGCCAGGCCTGAGGCAGCAAGTTCTGATGTGGAAGTCTGCATAAACTTCTGCTGAACTAGTGACCCTCCTGTTTGTCCTGCTGCCTGTAGGCACGGTGCACGGTCCCCATGATGCATGGTCCCCAGGCATCAGGAGACCTTCTCCAGGCCTTTCCACACCCCGAAGACATCCTCCATGCTTGCTGACTTGCCCCAGCCTGCTGAGCACCCTGGTGCTGTGTTGGTTCAGCAGGTGAAGAAGCACAGAGCTGCTTTGCTTGTTGAGATGCCTTTGGTGGGGGGGGTGAATGAACTGGAACCGGTGTGCGCTGGGTGAAGGTGCCCACTTCCATCTGGTTGGATGCAATGATGGGTTATTGATCGCTGTGCGGAAAAGTGGGGGCAGTTTACTTGGCATTGTGTTTTCACCATCTCCAGAGGAAAGAGAACTTTAAAAAAACAGTTTAGACTGTAGTTTAATGGTGAATTTCAGCACTCCTGCCATTAACAGCCAGGCCTTTCTCTTCTCTCTCCTGGCTTTCCCCCTTGCAATCCGCAGCTTCTCTGCTGGCATCTCAGTGGAAGCAAAGCTCTGCCCTGGCCTTGGGCTCCCGTCCTGCCCGGGGTGGTCCATAGCCAGCCACACTTGCTGGTGGTCCGGACCCAGCCACTCCACGTCCTGCAGTCCACCTTAGGGCAGGGACAAACTCCTTGAACCCAGGCAGGGAAGAGGTGCTGGCGCCTCACTCTGTGCCACGGCAGCCTGGCCCTGACCGCACCGAGGGTACGCGCTTCCCCCCGACCCTCATGCTGAGGGGCGAGCGCTCGCACTGCGCGCCCGGGGGAGGTTCTCGCAGGAGGAGCTGTGTCAGGGGCTCTCGGGGACAGGGATGCCAGCCTGGCCTCGGGACGCGTGCCGCCCGCTTTCCCCCTTTTCCCGGAGCCCCAGACACTTGTGTGCCCCATGCAGGTCTGCCAGGGAGAGGAGCCAAGCAGCAGCTGTTATCAGCCTCACACAGACCTTCCCATCTGGCTGCTCTTCTGAGGAGCGATCCGTGCTCCCCGCAGGTGCCCGGCAGCCTCCTCCGGGAGGCACAGCCCAGGCGGGAGCTGCGGCCGCTCTCTCTGCAGAGTCTTGGTGAGCAACAGCCGCAGCTGCCCCCTCCAAGCCCGGCTGGAGCAGCCCCGGCAGTGCCGGCAGCCCCTTTTCTCATCTCAGGTGTGCAGGCGGGAGCCGACACAGAGCCCTGGGATTTGCGTCGGCGCCAGCTCAGGCAGCTCGAGCTGTGTTGCAAGAGGCTGGAAACAGGATGCGCAGCCTGTGTTTGGGTCCAGAGCATTGGGATGGAGAGCTGGTGGGCTGCAACAGGAGGATGTGGCAACAAGGTCCTGGAGACTCTAAAGGCACAATTTCTCCCAACTGCTGTGAGACACGGTCCTCTCTGAGTCCTCCCCTCCTTCCCGCGGAGCTCTGCCAGGGCGCTGAACATCTGGGATCCGGGATCTGCTGGCAGACATGGTCAGTCTCTGCGTTGCTGCTGTCTCTCTGTCCTCCCCACAGCCATTTAAATGCTTTTCATTCCAGCTCTCTGCAGCCTGTGCCTTGCCAGGAGTTGCTCTGTTTCCAGTTAGCTGGAAACTAACTGCGTTAGATCCCAGTAAACAAGAGCTTTCCAAGGATCTTGCAGGAGCCAGGGCAGCTCTGGGCATCTTGGTCGTGTCCCTGGGGACAGGGCTGCTGGGTGCTGCTGGCACCATGACACAGCTGCTCCACACCTTGGCTTTGGGGATCTCCAACGCAGTTTCTGGGGAGGCTGAGCCAGGGATCTGGCTGCGGAGAGGGAGAGGGCTGCCACCTCGGAGAGCAGGACTCTGCTCTTGGCCTGGGCTGGACGCTCTGAGCACAGCTCTGCTCCCTCCATGCGTTTCCTGCTCTTCTCTCACCCCATCTACACCACAGAGAGAGGACAAAGGACTGTGATGGGTGAGAAGAAGTAACAGAGCTGAGCACCCAGGACCACTAAGCCCCACCAACCTTCTCAGCTTCAGGTTCCTCATCTTTCGTGGTATTCCCCTCATGCTCAGAGAGCTGCTGGTGTCAGACCCTGCTTGCACCCAGCTTCCCCATCCCAGCCTGGCTCCTGTCCTAAATATATTTTTACATTTTATGACTCTCAGAGGTTTTTAAATTTAATGGGTTCTTTTTTTCTTTCTTCCTTCTTATCACCTGAGCTGGATCCTCTCTGAGCTGCTGCCAGCTCCAGGGATTACAAGTGAATAATTTAGGTCTGATGGTGCGTTTGAAGTTTAAGAGAAGGAAGTGGCGTGTGTAGCCTGCCCCAGGGCCGTGGGCAGGCTGCTGCTGTCTCTCCAAAGGCAATTTCAAGGATTCCCAGAGGAGCCACGCTCTGAACATTGCACGGCCCTACTCGGGCATGGCCTTACAGATCCTGGTGGACTGGAGGCCGAGGCTCCCCAGGCACCACAGGGGCAATGGGCTCGTTTTCACCCAGCTGCCCTTACAGGCTGCTGCTCTGCAAGGAGGCAGCTGCCCAGCCCCAGCCCTGGAGGATGGCTGCATGCGCCATGGACCACAGCACCATGCCTGTGGGAGGGACTCAGAGCCCTGCTTGCCAGCCCAGGGCCAGGAGGGGTTAAATGCCAAGCCCACATGTGTGTCTTGCCAGCTCTGAAGCTCTGTGAAGAAGGTGATGGGCAAACAAGACCTGCTGGAGAGCTGACTTGTGGGCTAGCTGCTTCGGGGCGAAAGGAGGTGGTGCCTCTAGGGTCCCCAGCCTGTTGTCTCCAGACACTGGTGGCAGAAGGAAGGACTTGGGCAATGGCAGTGCAGAGCTTTTGGCTGGCTTGCTCGTCTTCGCAGGTTGCAGAGCACACCGCTACTGGAGTCTCCCAAGGAGCATTGAACTCCACTGGGTCCAGCAGCAGATGAAACATCCCTTCCCATGTCCCTGGGGTGGGGGGTGAGCTGCCATCAGTGGTCTCTGTGGTCTGTGATTGCACAATGTCGTGTTTCTAGTTCTTAGGACAGAGGACACAGAAAGATACTCTGGGAAATTATTTTTAACCCCCCGCAATTCGCTGTTAGAAAGCCAAGTCGCTTTTGTCAGGGTTGGTTCATTAGCAGCCCTGGTGGAGGCGATCTTTTCCTCACGTATACTTCTCTTTGCAAGGTGGCTCTGACAAAATTTAAGTGTGAACTTTAGTGGTTTCCAGGAGCTCTTGGAAGAACTAACAAGCATATCACAAGGTCCAGCATTAAATCCTTCCCTGCTGGGATGCAGTAGAGAACGGAAACTGTCAGGCAGTTTGAGATCCACTTAACAGCAATTAGTGCAGATGAAAGAAGCACTAACACGAAAGCCCCAGTCTCTGCGCCTCCAGTGGGAGGAGGAAAGGAACGTGTAAGAGAAAATGTAAACATGACAAAATGTGGCTGTGAATCATTTTAACGTTTCCAATCCTTTTCATGCAAGCAGAAACAGTCCATCAATACGTGACAGAATTAAAGACCTGCAGTAAAACCTTGGAGGTGAGGATCTCTGAGAGTTGTGAACACAGAGTAATCCGTGGAATTCTGCATACAGGATAAAAGGAAAGGCAAGCATATGTACAAAAGCCAGAAGCTGCAACAGCAGAAGTCTGCTGGGCAAGAGGACTCTGCCCACCCAGGGGAGCATCCATTGGAGAGGAGAAATCATCCCTGGCAACGGATATGGAAGTACAGAAAGTAGGAGTATTTCCCAGAAAACTCCAAGTTACAACAAATGCGGCCCTAAACCACATCCTTGTAAAAGCCTTCAAAATGTTTCGGAATGTGTGTTCATAAAAGCTGCAGCCATAGCCATGGCTCTGGAGGACTTTCAGCCAGTAAAAGCATCTCATAGACTTTATCCTGTGAAGTGGTGAAAACAGTCAAGAGGTGACATTCTATGATACTATGCCACAGCTAACTTCAAGAAAAAGACAATTTCAAGGTAGGTTAGTAGGACTATATCCCTAGGAAAAGGAAAGGCAGGCATACAACAGCTAAACAGGTGAATTCTTAGTTATGTGCACAAAAGGCACGATGGACTATGTTTGAATCTATTCTAAAAATATCTATACTGGGCCATTTGAGAAGTAGCAGGGAAGACACAATTGCACAGTTTGGAAATACTAACATTTTTAGAAAGTGAGGATCATTGTCTGGATCAAGACAATTGAGTGAGCAGAGGAGCTCAACATGATGCACTTACAATGTGTCTTTCGGGAGGTTCAGACTCCTGCAGTTGCACTTTGCAAAAGCTGTAGAAGCTTATCGTATAGGCAGAGAAGCCTGCTACTGGCAACGGCAGAACAAGAGATGGCACAAGGAAAGCATAACTTTAAAGACAACTCGGTACACCAGGGGCTGCCAGGGGGATGAAGGAAGCCGGGGGATTGCCTGGATGCGCGCAGATACTGGCTGCTAAAAGCAGTGGATCACCAGTGGTGGCGGCTGAGGAGAATTTGAGCCAGAGGGGACTGGGCACAATGAAAGATAAGCAGAACTGGGTCTGATGCTGCACCTTCCAGTTGAAGGCACTAGATAGGGCTTCCTGTCTCTTCAGCATAGATGGGCTTTGCTGGTCCCTCCCAACCACACTATGGTGGTCCTCCCAGCGTAGAGCACATATCCTTCAGAGTGCTGGACTCGGCACTACCGTACTCCAGAAGTGGTCAGATCACTCTGCCTTTCTGGGATGTGACTCCAACGACCATCCTAGCACCTGCAAAATAAACACCTATTTTCCAGCTCACATCCTCTCCACAGCTTTTTGCAGCCAGATTGTGGCCTTCACTGCGCCACAGTTCTCCTGCTATTGTTACGGGAACATTACAATTGCTTTGAGCCCTGTTTCTCCCTGATCTTGACTGGTGTCAGGGCCACAGAAGAGTGTGCATGAGTGTGTGTGTGTGGGAGTCAGTGTGTGTGCATGTGTGTTTATTCGGGAGAGAATGACAGAAGGAGGCTGTATCATGCTCTTCCTACCTGTTAGCCCCATCCTAAGCTTTCCATCTAGCTGGGACCATTGGATGCAGCCCAGACCTGGTAGCCTGAACCTCTGCCTTTCCCTCATTTTCTTTGCTCTGGTTTCTTATATCATGCATCTAGAGCGTAGCCTCAGTTATCCACTCTCGCAACGCCTAGGTGGTGACTTGTGCATCTAGCTGTAGGTCTTGGAAGCAAACACCTTGGAATGAGAGCCTGTGCCACTGACGGAAGGGATTGTGCAAACACGTCCCGCAGCAGGGGGTCATTCTCCCCGGCTCCCCCCTCAGCCACGCTGTCTGCCTGCCCACTAGCTGAGCCAAACACTTGCCGTTGGGCTTTCTTCAGGACACGGTCTGGGACTGGCCCAGCAAGGCAAATGCTGAATGACTGCGACAAATAACTGCCCCAACCATTATTTTTTACAGGCTGAGTGGCAGCATTTCATGCTGGGCACAACCAGCAGCGGAGATGAAAGCTCGAAGCCAAACAGACATCACAGAGCCAGTGCAAATGCTATTTATTAAAGAAATGCCTGGATTGCAGAGGAAGCAGAAAGGTGCGTCTTGAAAGGAACCTTTAATGCCTGTGAGTGAAAAGCAAGAAGGGCTGGGAAGCAAGAGGAGCTGCCAGAGGCAACAGCTAATGGACCTGGTCCTGGGGTGAGCTGGCAGCAGGGAGTATGTGGCTGGGAGCCAAAGGGTAAGTTGTGCTGCTTCTTCTGTAGCCATAAAAGCAAGACCTGAGCGAAAGGGCTTCCCAAACTAAGCTGAGAGGCAAGAAAGTGCTGCGGGGGAAGGGGATACCCCCAGGCTCCCATGGGGAACTGCTTTGCTACGATCTGGGCAGAGAAACTAACAACCATGCACTCCTCTCTGCAGTGTGCGTTGCATTTCTGCGCCCTTCAGTGCTGGAGCAGGACTCCAGCTTCCACCTCGTGGTCCAGATGCAGCGCTTCATCTGCTGAGCTCACTTGAGCAGACTCCCCATCCATCCCTTCCCAGTGCGTCGGCACAGCCGCTCCAGGCTGGGCTCCAAGCCCTCCTTCCCCCATCACTGCAAGGAGGCCTGCCCCATGCAAGGACAAGCTTCCCCCTTCAAAGAGTGAACCAGTCCCTTTCTTCCCGCTGAACACAGAATCAATCATAGAATGGTTTAGGTTGGAAGGGACCCTAAACATCACCTAGTTTCACCCCCTTGCCATGGGGACATATCTGGCTAAGGCTTAGGGTACTTATGGGGGTGAGCACCACACTGGCCACTATTGGCTTCCACAACACCTCCCTGCCCTCAGACCTTGCATTTTTCCTTGCTCACCCTCCAACTGCACGGCAGCCCGTCCTGTCACGCCAGTCGCTCAGCTGGGGTACCGCATGCGCCTGCCTGTCCCCAGCCCCGGAGTCGCTCTGAGCAGCAGAATCTGCTGCATTAGGTCGATTTCAAGAGCCCCTCCAGGTCAGCTAGCAATTACCTGCACCAGATACGCGCTTGGAAAGGAGCTTCTGATCTCTTCAATGCACTCGTTTTCCTCTTTCAATTTCAAATTCGCCTCACTGGAAATAGGCACTTCAGCCTCTTTTACAGACCATGGTAAATTAGGATTTCGTCCAGTTCTGTTGGTTTTGCTGATACAGATGTTTTTCCCTACAGAGGCGATGCCATGGCCAATCTGAGGTGTGTCCAGACCCCCTCCATTCAAACTCTTCCAGCTGAGCAGGTGATGTCACGGTACACGGAGTATTCCTGCACAGACCCCTGGCCCTGGCATGTGCTGGGGAGCCTCCCCCAGGATGGGCACCCTGGTGCCAAAGCTCTTGTTATCAACTCAGACTGGTGCCCCGTGTTCCTGACACACGGCCAGGGAGCAAAGGCGTTCCCTCCCTTAGCGTCAGCTGCAGTGCAAGCTTCCCACCTGCATACTCCAGTCTTGTCCCGGAAGGAAAAGGACTGGAAAGAAGGAAAGCCGGTGTCTTTGCATCTGCCCTCATCCTCGTGCTGAGACTTGACTGCCGACAACTTGCCACAAAGATGTCTTCTACGGTGACATCCTTCATGCTGGGCTCCTCCAGCGTAGCACTGGTCACACTGTGGGAATGCTCCTGCTGATCCATTCTGCTGCTCAGCTGAGGAAGACATGTTCTCCTGATGGTGCCCGAGGACACGCTCCCAAGGGAAGGCAGCTGCATGGCAATCTTGCAGCGGGTGCCTCTGTGGCAGTCTCTGGGGACAGGGCAGAGCCATCCCCCAGCGCTCCCCTCCATGGGGGCAGCCAGGGCCGGCCGTCTGCGTGCTGGCAGGGGTCTGCGCGCTGGTAAGGGGGTCTGACAGTTTGGTGCTGGCCCCTCCACGGGGCTCCTGGGGCCTGATGTGGTCACACGACACCCTATCCCCAACCAGGGTTTGGTGCTCGGAGGCAGAAGCAATTTTACATAAAGTTCAATTAAATATTTGCTTTATAATTGCGCAACAAATTATTCATAAAGGCATTGGAATCTAATCACAAGGCTGACACCGTGGAGTCTGCAAATGACACAGTACTTGGGGAGAATAAAGATAGGGGGGAGCTGCCAGGCTCTGGTGACAGGCAGTGCCTAAACCTGTGGGACAGTGGGAATGCTCCCGGGAAAAGACTTGAAGCAGCACCAAAGAGCCTCGGGGCTGTTTGGCTGGCAGGAGTAAGCGGGGAGGCATGTGAGAAATGGCTCTGGGCAATAGATCAGGGGGTTGGCCCATGTGTGCCCAGCAAACTCAGGGCAGCACTGGGCTGTTCCCCTCCCAACCACGGTATATCCACTCTGGCTTCCTGTGGGCACACTCTGCGGTGTGGTAAGGAGCATTCCCAGCTCCACAGGATCTGTGTGAGCACAGAATTGCTGCCTTCGGCTCTTGCCCCTATCTCCAGCAGGAATCACAGGGGGTGCAGAGGCCTCTCCCCAGCCGTGGGGTATGAAGAAAGTCATTAAGTGCAACCAGCCTGCAGGGTCCATCTTTCTCGACCTGTGCCAGAACAGCATCCAGGAAAAGGCAGGAGGCAATCTGGGTATGAAGTGTGGCCTCCCACACTGCAGCCCCCAGGAGACGGCCAGCATGAGGCGAGGACATGCTGCTTGCAAGAGGTGGCTGCTGAGCACGGCAGCGACAAATGTGACCACCCAGGGACCCTCTGCAGGGAGTTTGGCAGGGGGACTTGCTTCCATGCATCCTTCGTGGAATCCTGAGCTGCAGCTCTGGGAGCAAAGCCCCCTCTGCCAGTCCTAACACCCAGCGTTCAGCTCCTTTCGGGGTGAACTTGGAGGGCAGCAGGCGGAATCCTGCACCCCATGAAGAACGCAATTGGTGGGATGGAGCTATGTGAATCTCTGTTCTGCCAAGATGGGGCGGGGTGAGGTCTGAGAATGAAAACAGGTCTGCTGGGCAGATGCCATTTTGCCTAGCGAGCACCCGTCCACCCCAGACTGTGTCCCCTGCTGCCGTTCTGGGCAGTGGGCTGCAGCCTGCCCTGTCCCGCCAGGGAGAAGCCCTGCAGGGCACCCTGCGTTAGGTGTGCTCTGACTGACAGGGGAGCTGGATCCTGGACAGAGAGCTGGACTGGAGATGGATTGCCTGCCAGCCAAATGTGGACATTAGACAGGGAGTTAGATTAATGGGAGCTGGCTCTGCCAAGAGAGAGGTGAGTCACTGAGCTTGTCCTGTGCTGAATCTGTTTCTCCAATAGGGAAGAAGTAGGAGGATTTAGCAAGATTAATCTTTCACGGAGTTGTGAGAATAGCCAGGATTCAGGGGCTTCTCAGCAACAAATTTCCATGTAAGCAAACAGCACTTAGGCTTGCTCCAGGTGGCACAGCACAGATCGATACTGGTAACTCTGGAATTCCCTGCCAGCGGTCCCAGGTAAGATTGGCCTCACACCCAGGTAAGATTGATGCTCACACATGAGCCCTGCAAAGCCCAGGCTGCACAGAAGCACCAAGAAAGCGGTGGCTTGAAAGCACTTCTTCCCTGAATTTTCCTGAAGCCGTCATCTGCAGCTGCTGTTCCCCAAACAATGCTGGAGCCTGCAGAGAACACGTGAGAGAGTGGTAAGAAGGAGCTTTTGGCGGCTGAGGGGGGTTGGTGACACATCACCCGGGAGAGCTTGCCAGGTCTCTGCCATCTTTGCATGAAGGAGGAGCAGGGCGCAGGACTGGCCAAGAGCCAGAGCATCTTTCCTGGTGTGGTGAGCTCTTCCCTCTGGCCAGCAGTTCGTGATACAGCAGGAGTGACAGACCTGGCGGGAGCTGCTGGTGAGAGGGGAGGGAGAGCAGGTCGATCACGGCTACTTTTTGGCAGGAGGTGATGGGGAGCTCTCGGGCACTCCTGGGTCCACCCCGCCCAGCTCCAAACTCACCAGGGAGGAGGATGAGACCATGAAGGTGAAATCTTGGTAAGCAGATTTTACATTGTGTTTACAGGAACTGTGGAGAGAGAACCTCAGTGCGAGCGAACCAGGGAGATTTTCTTGGAGAAGGCAAATTTCCATCCCATCTTGGGAGTCCTGTTTCGTTCTGATATTTCTTTAGTTGTTCGTGTCATGGCTCTTCAGTCTGAGCAGTTTTACAAATGTGTTGTGGAGATGAAAGCACCAGGGAAAGCTGCTCAGGATCAAGTTGGAAAAGCTTTTCACTTTCAACTCCTTACAGACAAAGGCACACAGCGGAAGCAGAGCAGGGGGGAGTGCAAAGACTGGGAAAAGGAAAAGTAAGGAGCAAAAAGAGATAAGGAGAATAGATGAGTGAATGGGACAGAGCATAGAAGACAAATCACAACAAGAAAAGGAACAAGTCACTAGCAGAAAGAAAGGGAGAGATAGGGAGAGAACAAAGCAAAAGGGCCTGGAGCTCATTGAGATGGGGAAAGTATATGAGAATAAGGGAAGAGTGCTGCAGGTAGAGGAGAGCTAAGAAATACAAAAGAGCTATTTGAATGCTGGGATAAAGCAATGATGGGAATAAGAGGAAAGGAGAAGCCAGATGAGGACTAAATTCCCGTGGAGATAAAGGGGATGGCAGCAAAGTCAAAGGATAACCCATCCTTCCCTCTGTCACTGAGAATACAAGACATGACATGAAAGCGACATGTCGACTTTTGAGAGAGGTTGTGGGACGGAGCTGCGGAGGCTGCGTTCAGTGTTTGCACGCGTGGGGAGCCACGCTCATGGAGGGAGCGATCACATCACGGGTGGTCCCTGTTCCCCGGCTTCGTGTCCTCCGTCATCCCTTCCCCTGGTGCATGGGGTGGCTCCTGGGCTGTGCTGCTGTGTGACCTGGGCATACCCTGAAGCATTGCTGATTTCAGGTCCCACAGAAGGGCCGTCACAATGTGCCTTGTCACAGTGCTCTCTGGGGCTCATTTGGGAGCTGGGCTGGGGATCGTCTGTCTGGCCTTATCAGCACCCTGCAGGGCAGCAGCGAGAGGGCACAGAATCACAGAACCACAGAACGGTTTGGGTTGGAAGGGACCTTTAAAGGTCATCTAGTCCAGCCTCCCCTGCAAAGAGCATCAACTCAATCAGGCACCGAGCAGCTGTGACACAGGGGAGGGGATGATGGCAGGAGAGACAAAGCTTCCCTGGCTCCAGAGTAAGGGAGTCTTAGCAAGAACAGAATGGAAAAGGGTACCACCACTACAGAAAAGAGCTGGAACCATCTCCACCCAGTATCACACCAGGATGCTTTCTGCCAGGTGGGCTCAGCTCCATCTGGGCTGCCACTGCGCTCTGGGAGGCAGCCTCTCGGCCGTCCCAGGGAAAGGATCTGGGTGTTCCCAGACCCTGCGTCAATGTTGGCACAAGAGCCTAGCAGCTGTCCTAGCTCTGGATTGGCATTGAGCAAGCTCTCTGTTTGCAGACAGTGTTAGCGGTGGAGCAGCTGTGCTCCGGGCTTTGCTCCTTTCCCTACAAGAGCATCAGGCACAAGTGGGATCTACTTTGGCAGCAGTGCTTGCTTGCAGCTGGGAGGCTTCTCGCTCTCACACTGCGATTGAGGACATTTCTAGATGCTTCCACATCTGCAGGGGCTGTTACGGAGCATTTCCTAGGTCTTCCTCAGGGCTCCATTGGCCTTTGAGGGTGGGAGTCGTGCCGTGGTATGGGGATGGGAAGCCTTGTGCCAGCCAGCGGGGAGGCTCGCTGCTGGAGCCTGCTGCTGGATCTGAGCCGTGCTCCTCTCTTGGTCCTGGAAAGGAGGAGTCACGCCTCCCGGTTTCCTGCTGTAGTTATAAAACCCTCTCTTTTGCTTTCCATCCATCCCGCTCTGACCTGCAGGAATCACCAGACCCAGGCGGTTTGTGGATAACCTGCTGCTGGGTTACCACTGTTTCTTGGCCCATATTGGCCGAGCAGAGGATTTGTTTGCCTTGTGCAAGAAGCTGAACACATGGAGCAACAGGGCATTCCCTTCTCTGGTGTTCCCTCGTGTTCCTTCCAGGGCCAAACTCCAAGGTGCAATCCGAGATTGCTGTGGAAGCAGGGAGCATTTTCTGCAGGTACAATGTGAGATTCTGGACAGTGGAGACTAGAAAATGTCCCAGTGGGGGCTGTTTGGCTGAGTTGTGGCTACACCCCGACTTGCCTGACCAGGTTTATCTGTCTCAAAATGATATTGTGGCCCCACCAGCCTTGAGCTTCTTCCCTGCTCCCACCTTCCACCCGTCCTGATCACGTCCAGAGTGGTCTGTAGACCTGGCACTCTGCTGGGGATGCTGCTGGTACGTGACGCGCTACTGCAGGCAGCAACCGCGCAGCTGTTCCTGCCCCCGCAGCGCTGCTGGGCCCGGGTGCTGCCCGCCATGGTTCAAGCAGGGCGCTGGAGGACGCACCTGAGACGGGTCCTGAGGACACCACCTGCCATGGCCACCCAGGTGCACATCAAGAGGGGGGTCTGCCCACCCCAGCGGTGCCCAGAGCCCACCGGTCATGCCCAGAGCCCCTACCGGAGCTCCTGCCAAGCTGCCACCGGGCCATCGGGATCTGCCCCCATTCAAGAGCTGGGGAAGGGTGGGCTGGGGGGTCGCTGACCTGCTGGATGTCCTGGCACCCCAGCCCATTGCCGCGCTCCCATGCACAGAGTTTGTGCATTCTCAGCCCCGCCGGGCCCGAGCCGGGGGAGGCAAGGTCTGTCCCCCGTCCCCAGCACGGCGGCTCGCTCCCCGCCTCCAGGGTGGCCCTGGCCGCCCCCGGCGCTCCCCGGGCGGGCACGGTGCCGCGGTCAACGGAGGCGACGCGGGTGGCCGGGGCCGGGGGCACCGCAGGGCGGGGGAGCGGGGCAGGCCCCGCAGCGGGGCCCCG